>ML804128.1:85039-124792 GCA_009831015.1 Picea engelmannii
GCTTTAGGCCATTAGTTGTAATTATACCTCCTAGTCTCCTATATATACCAAGGAGACATTTTCATTTTGAATCATCTTGCACTTGAACATTTAAGTGGGGTAAAAGGAGGTTGCCCCCTCGAAGAGGCTTATTATCTGAAATTGTCTCTTTTTCAAGGCGTTGAGTACTTTTCCTGAGTTTTTTCTATGCTATATTGATGTTTGGTTCTTAACAATTTGACTGTTCTGTTGGTATTTTCTACATAATTTTTGTTTTCTGCTCAATATAATAGATTTGGTACCTAACGTGGGCCTTCCTTATTGCATCAGAACTACACCAATTCCATTTCCTAATGCATCACACTCCACAATAAATGTTTTTGTAAAGTTATGTGTGGCTAGGATGGGAGTTGTACGCATAGCCTCCTTAATTTTCTCAAAAGATTTGGTTGTTTCTTCAGTCCAAGAAAATGATAGCTTATTAAAAATTTTGTTAGAGGTGATGCTATTTGACCACAATTCTTGAAAAACTTGAGGTAATATCCTTTCAATCCTAAGAATCCTCTAAGTTTCTTCAAGGTTTTGGGAATTTACCATTCTCTTGTACTTTCAATTTTATTAAGGATCCTCTAAGTTTCTTCAAGGTTTTGGGAATTGAACATTCCCTCATACTTTTAATTTTATTCGGGTCCACTGACCTAAATATTCCACTTCTTGAACCCAAAAGGCACACTTGGAAGGATTTTCATAAAGTTTTTGCTCTTCCAATAGTTGTAATACATTATCAACATGTTGTACATGATCTTCCCAAGATTGATTGTAGATTAACATGCCATCAAAAAATACTAACACAAATTTTTCAAGGACGAGCTTGAAAATATAATTCATCAAGCTTTGAAATGTTAAAGGTGCATTAGTAAGTCCAAATGGCATAACCAAAAACTCATAATGACCGTCATGTGTTCTCAAAACTATTTTGGGAATGTCTTCCTTCCTCATTCTGATTTGATGATATCTCGAACGAAGATCAAACTTAGTAAATAATTTGTTTCCATGCAATTCATCTAATAATTCATCAATGATAAGAATAAGAAGCTTATATTTGATGGCCATTTTTTTGATTTATCTATAATCTGTAAACATACACCATGAACCATCATTTTTCGTAACCATCACCACTGGTGAAGAGAAAGAACTTAGACTAGCTTGAATGATGTTTCCCTCTAACATTTCTTGGATCATATGCTCAATATTACTCTTCTATTCACATGGATACCTATAAGGTCTAATGTTAGGTGGTATGCTTATTGGTTGCAAATGGATAGCATGGTCATGATCTCGAGCAGGTGGAGCACCCTTAGAAATTTCACCAAATACCTTGGAATGATTGTTGATAACTATTTGGAGATTTAATGGACCAACAGATATAGATGTTTGAACATCAAGTGAGAAAAACTGTGCAATTACACCATGGTGTCCCTTTTTGAGTAACTTTGTCATGTTATTAGAGCTTATCACCTTATAGGGTTTCCCTTGGATACCTCTAAGCTCATTTTCCTTCCAATCTTAGGAAAATCTCATGAAAAGATCTTGAAAATTAAGATCCATTGTTCCCAATGATTGTAACAATTGGACCCCTAATACAACATCAACACCACTCATTTAGATGACAATCATGAGACTATCCAAAAAATAATCCACAATGTTGAGCTTAATACTATGACACTACCCACAATAATTTATGGTACCTCCATCTGCAATCATTACTTGAAACTCTGGAGATGGATATACAAAGAAATTGAGATCTTTTGTTAATTTGTAATTGATGAATTTATGGGTACTACAAGAATCAATCAATATTGTTACCTTTTTATTTTTGATGTATCCTTGCATCTTGAGGGTTTGTGGAGTATTGATGTCGACGAATGCATGACAATATGTTGTTGGAGTAATCTCTTATAGATTTGGGTCTTGTGATGGTTCCAATTCTTGATCTTCTTCCTCTTCACAATCTATGTAGAATAATTTATTTTCATTGCATTTATGCCCCTTATTGTACTTGTTGTCACAATTGAAACATAGTCCCTTTTCTCTTCTTTCATCCATTTGTTAAGGTGTCAAACTTGTCGATTGAGGTACATTTTTCTTATGAACCCCAAAACGATCTTTCTTCTTGCATATGCTCCGATAGTATACTTGTGTGTAGGCTTATTCTTGGCTTGAATATGATGAGCAAATTGCATAGCTTTGATCATTTTTGCAAGATGTCTTAAGAAAATATCATGTTTAATGTCTTCTTTTAATCCACCCATGTAAGATTCCAACAAATGTTTGCCACTTATGTCATCCACCCTTATGGAAAATACCTAAAATTCTAAATTATAATCTTCAATATCACCTAAGTGCTCGATTCTTATCAATTGACTGAAGTAGTCATGTTCCAAAACTTTCTCATATCGTGCTTCTAAGTCTCTTGTAAATAAACTCCAAGTATAATGATAACAAAACAACTTCATTTTAACTATCCATTGATACCATTGATGTGGTTTATTGTCAAAGTTCAAGGTTTCTATGTGAATCCTTTGCTTATCATCCATAATATTATGTATATCAAAATATTTTTGTATTTGGTTCACCCAGGTAAAGAACTCCATTCCATCAAACTTACTTAATTCAATCTTGGGAAGGTTCACTCCTTTTGGAGACCATCCATAAGTAACTCCATTACTGGAGTTACTTCCCCCTGGAAAATTCTTATTATTGGAAAGTTTTGCAACCTAAACACTACCTTTATTTTCATGATTCCCTTCACATGCCTTATTAATTTCAAGTAACCTCTGATTTAAGGCTTCTAAGATCTTGTTTTCCATATGTTCAAATTTTCCATCCATCTTTTGTTCCATTTATTCCATATTTTTTTTCATATTTCCATCCATATTGTGTTCAATTTTGTTCCATATTTCTTTTCAGCTCTTCCTTATTTTCATCCATCTTCAATTTCATGTCATTCTTATTTTCATTCATTGTCTTCTCCATCTGCTCCCTATTTTCAGTGATCTTATTTTCCATCTAGTGATAAATCTCTTGGATTTAATATTGAGTCATGATTGATCTCTCTAGAGGTTTAGTTGGTGAAGTAAATTTTGGAGGAGCTTTTGGAGCCATGCAAAAAAATAATAATTCTCCTCTTCTTCTTTTTTTTTTTCATAATTTATATCATCAAAAATAGATCTTCCAATAAAATTTTATGTCAATTGTAAGTTACCCACTTTTCAAACCCTTAATTAGGAGTATGATTGGATGACTGACCTTTTTCCTGATATATCTCTTAACTTTGAACCCTTTTGAGTCTAAAATTTTGGTCTGTAGCACTCTAATATGGCTTCTTAAACTCTTGAAAATTTCATAGTCTAAACCTTCACTGATAAAATATTATAGAAAAAATAACAAAATTTCTTGTTTTGTTTAAGACTTAGGATTAGTAAACAACCCTAATGTCCACAAAATATATCTCACAAATAATAAGGATTCAAAATCTGAAAATTTTACCACAAACAATTTGTTATGTCTCCTAGAGATTATGAAAATTTCAGAGTACGAAACTTCACAACTAAAAACGTTACAACGAAAATGCCAAACTGACTATTTTAAAACTAATTTTAGAATTAGTCACAAGCCTTGTCTTACATGGACTATGTATCTGAAAGTATAGCGAACCATAATATGAAATTCAGACCACCTATACTAGGAGAAGTATCCTCAGTCTCCAAAAAATTCCACTATCTGAAATCTCCCATAAAAAATGTTATAGCAAAGATTCCAAGATGATTAGCTTAAAATTGAATTCAGGATGAGTAAAAAACCCTATCTTCCATAGGCTATATCTGTAAACGTATAATGAAACAGAATTTGAAATTTTTATCACATGTACCTTGATATTCCTTCTAAGTAACCTACAAATTTCGTTGTCTGAATTGGCCTCGAAAAAACATTATAGATAAAATACCAAGTTGACTCGTTTAAAATTGATTTCAAGATGAGTCAAAAACCCTATCTTCCATTGGGTATATCTCTAAAATTATAATGACCAAGAACCTGAAATGTTTACCACCTCTACTTTGATATGTCTTCTAAGTAACCTCCAAATTTCGTTGTCAAATCGGCCTAGAAAAAGCGTTATAGTGAAAATACCAAGATGACTCGTTTAAACTTGAGTTCAGGATGAGTAAAAAATCCTATCTTCCACAGGGTATATCTATGAAACTATAATGAACCAGAACTTGAAATTTTTACAACAGGTACCTTGATATGTCTTCTAAGTAACCTCCAAATTTCTCTATTTAAGTGGCCCAGAAAAAAGTTATAGCGAAAATTCCAAGATGACTCACTTGAAGAAGAAAAACCCTAGGATCAATGCTTTGATACCAAATATTATGGTCCAACACCTTAAAAATGATAAAAAGTCAATGAATACAATGCAATTCGAGGGGGTAACCTCCTTTTACAATATAATATATATGATACAAGGGTACAATTATAATGAAAGGGTTCAATGAAGGGTTCTAGCTGACATACAAATATATGCCCTTTATTGTACTTGATGTCACAATTAGTTTATAATTTATAATTTATGTTCTAGTTTATAATTTATGCCCCTTAGTGTAGTTGATGTCACAATTGAAACATAGTCTCTGTGCTCTTCTTTCACCCATTTGTTGAGGTGTCAAACTTGTCGGTTGAGGTACAATTTTCTTATGAACCCCAAAACGATCTTTGCTTCCTACATATGCTCCAATGGTAGACTTGTGTGTAGCCTTATTCTTGGCTTGAATATGATGAACACATTGCATAGCTTCGATAATATTTGCAGGATGTATTAAGAAAATCTCATGTTTAATGTCTTCTTTTAATCCACCCATGTAAGCTTCCAACAAATGTTCGTCACTTATGTCATCCACCCTTGTGTCTAATACCTGAAATTATGAATTATAATCTTCAATATCACCTAAGTTCTCGATCCTTGTTAATTAACTAAAGTAGTCATGTTCTCAAACTTTCTCATATTGTTCTTTGAAGTCTCTTGTAAATAAAACCCAAGTATAATGATAAAAAGACAACTTCCTTTTAAATATCCATTGATACCATTGATATGGTTTATTCTCAAAGTTCAAGGTTTCTATGTGAATCCTTTGCTTATCATCCATAATATTATGTAGATCAAAATATTTTTGCATTTGGTTCACCCAGGTAAAGACCTTCATTCCATCAAACTTACTTAATTCAATCTTTGGAAGGTTCACTCCTTTTGGAGACCATCCATAAGTAACTCCATTATTGGAATTACCTCCCCCTAGAAAATTCTTATTATTGGAAAGTTGTTCAACCTAAACACTCCATTTATTTTCATGATTCCCTTCACACACCTTATCAATTTTAGGTAACCTCCCATTTAAGGATTTGTTTTCCATATGTGCCAATTTTCCTTCCATATTCTATTCCATTTGTTCCGTATTTTTTTCATATTTCCATCCATATTATGTTCCATTTTGTTCCATATTTCTTTTCAACTCTTTCTTATTTTCATCCATATTCACTTTCATGTCATTTTTATTTTCATTCATCGTCTTCTCCATCTGCTCCCTATTTTCAGTGATCTTCTTTTCCATTTAGTGATAAATCTCTTGGATTTCATATTGAGTCATGGTTGAGCTCTCTGGAGGTTTAGTTGGTGAAGCAAATTTTGAAGGAGCCTTTGGAGCCATCTAAAAAAATAATAATTCTCATATTTTTCCTTTTTTTTCACAAATTTATATCACCAAAAATAGACCTTCCAATAAAAATTTATGTAAATTGTAAGTTGCACACCTTTCAAACCCTTAATTATAAGTATGATTGGATGGTTGACATTTGTCCTGATATATCTCTTAATTTTGAACCCTTTTGAGTCTAAAATTTTCGCCTATAGCACTCTAATATGGCTTTTTAAACTCTTGAAAATTTCACATTCTAAACCTTCACTGATAAAAGGTTATAGAAAAAATACCAAAATGTCTTGTTTAAGACTCAGGATTAGTAAACAACCCCAATGTCCACAAAATATATCTAAAAAATAATAAGGATTCAAAATCTGAAAATTTTACCACAAAAAAATCGTTATGTCTCTTTAGGATTATGAAAATTTGAGAGTATGAAACTTCACAACAAAAAAATTTATAGCGAAAATTCCAAACTAGCTATTTTAAAAATGATTTTAGGTTTAGTCACAAGCCTTGTATTACATGGACTAGATATATCTAAAAGTATAGCGAACCATAATCTGAAAATTGGACCACCTATACTAGGAGAAGTATCCTCAGTGTCCACAAAATTCCACTACCTAAAACCTCCTAGAAAAAAAGTTATAGCAAAAATTTCAAGATGATTAACTTAAAATTGAATTCATGATGAGTCAAAAACCCTATCTTCTAGAGCCTATATCTTTGAAAGTATAACGAAACAGAATTTGAAATTTTTACATGTACCTTGATATTCCTTCTAAGTAACCTACAAATTTTGTTGGGTCCAGAAAAAAATTATAGAGAGAATACCAATATGACTCGTTTAAAATTGAGTTCAAGATGAGTCAAAAGCCCAATCTTCCACTTGGTATATCTCTAAAAGTTTTATGACCAAGAAACTAAAATTTTTACCATGGGAACCTTGATATGTGTTCTAAGTAACCTCCAAATTTTGTTGTCTGAATCGGCCTAGAAAAAATGTTATAGTGAAAATTCCAAGATGACTTGTTTAAAACTGAGTTCAAGATGAGTCAAAAATTGTATCTTCCACAGGGTATATCTCCGAAACTATAACAACCCAGAACCCAAAATTTTTACAACAAGTACCTTGATATGTCTTCTAAGTAACCTCCAAATTTCGCTATTTGAAGTGGCCTAGAAAAAACGTTATGGAGAAAATTCCAAGATGATCCACTTGAAGAAAAAAACCCTAGGATCAATACTCTTATACCAAATATTATGATTCAACGCCTTAAAAATGATAAGAAGTCAATGAGACAATGCACTTTGAGGGGGTAACCTTCTTTTACAATATATCCAATTCAGAATACAATATGAGATGAGATAAGATGATCTTAAGACTAGGTCTCCTTGATATATATATATATATATATATATATATATATATATATATATATATATATATATATGAGACAAGGGTACAATATAATGAAAGGGTTCAATGAAGGGCTCTAGCCGACATACAAAGATAACACTAGAAATGTAATAATTCAATATCTAGGGCTTAATAAGGAGTTTTATACATAACATGGGGCTTTTTCTAGGGCTTAACATCTTACTAAAAAACAAAAAGGTAGTTTCAGTGTAGATAATATCTGCAAAAAATCAATATCCCATGTAATTATAGCGACATCGAGTAAGCTTGATCCTAGGCTTAGCTCAAATCAAATCAAACCTACTAGTTACTAATTCCCATGGTTTAAAAAAAACATCTATCCTTAATCAGATACATATTGCGAAAAAGAATATCATATCCACTTATTATCTCAGACCATTACAACCAACAAGTGTTGCATGGCAACGTAGTCCCTGCCAGGTTGGAATGGGAATAAATGCACTGCTATGGCGAGACCGAGGGAGAAATAGAAGCCCGAAGCAACAGAGACATGTGGGAAGCAGCTTGAAGTACATGTGGTATCCATGCAGAAAATGACTCGTGCCAGTGTGTCACATGCCAGCCAGAAGACATCGGGCTGGTAGATGACCCGGGGAGAATGTTACCGCGGGAGTAAGGTCGGAGCCCCGAAGAACCTCCCGAATTAGTTAATCATAATATTATATTAATATGGGGTTAATATGTGAACGAGGATGTCAATCCTACTGCATTTTTTTATAGATGTGATACTCTTGTTTACGTTTTTTCCTGGGGCGTGTATAGTTCAAATATGGGACTTAGAAAATTTCTGTCGTAATGACTTGAAGCAATAAAAAAGGATAGTAGTAGTTTTTTTTTTTTTTTCTTTCTATTTTTTGAAATAAGGTTCATGGAAAAAAGGACCAGGAATCACACACATTAAACATTCAAATATAATAAACACAATTTCCTGACATCGAGCATAGTTGAAGAAAAACATTTATGAGCACATAAAAATAAAAGAAGATGATCGATATGCATAAAGAGAACTAATTTAGCATTCCGAAAGAAGCCCACAAGGCATCGTTGAAATTGTTCCTGATTTAGTTTTCTTTGAAATTTATCAAAAAATAATAATGTATGTTACATATTTCTGGAAATTTAAATGTGTTTGTCATATAGACTGGGATTGGGGATCCCACGGACCATAAAAGAAATAAGTATAAGAAATAGGACTGTAGAAAGAAGAAGTGTGCGACGGTAGAGAGGAAGACCTGAAAAGAAGAAATTGGAAGTTATCAGTCTTTGGTTAGAGATTTCTATTTAAAGAGGTAGAATAACTGGATTGATAAAGAAAGCAAGATGTGATCAGTATAGACGTACTATGAAGTTGATGCCTTTTTGTTGTTCTTATCGATGACCACTGGAATCGTGCCAACCGGTTGTTGCCCTTCGTCGGTGAGCTTTTCGATTTTCCTTTGGAGCCATTCTTCAATGTAGCTTATCATGGGGGGTACGTTGATTTCATCCAGGATTTCTATGTTGAAAAGCTTGTTTTCTAATTTCCTTAAATCGATATAAATACTATGCAGGGTCTGTTAAATTTCTTCACTGTGTGTCAAATATTCCACTAGCTAGTTCTCCACGTCATCTTGACCATATTCAAGGATGTCGTAAAATGTTTCTAAAGACAACCCCTTTAAAATATCAACTTGTTCATCGAAGGCTTGCTTGGTTAAGGACAAGGAGTTGAGGATTAAGTTTGGGTCTTGAACCTCATTGGTACTTCTAGCTAAGTCTATTTCAGTCAGGTTTCTGAATAATTCTTCTTTCTCTAATATGGCTTGTTCACATGATTCGTCAATGAGGTGTAGGTTCTTAACTTTCTCTTTCTATCATTCTTTTAATTATTTGATCCGGTTTGGGGAGGGGAGATCTTCTTGAATTCTTTTCAGATCTGAGGTGTTGATGAAATGGTTTCCAAAAGGGATCACCGTTTGTAGATAGAAACATTCTTCATTTTTTAAATCTGCCTGCAAATGTTCGTGCAAATCATTTTCCCTCATTCGAAAGGAAGCTATATTTTGTGATGTTTCGTAGGCTTTAGTAGTTAGCTCCATTCTTTTCTTGATATTCTTCTCTACATAGCCTCTACAGGATGTGAGGAGGCTGGAGAATCCTTTTAACTTGGTTGTAGGGGTGGCAGGAATGGTTTTTGCTAAAGGAATGGCAAACAATGGGGTAGGAATCAAAGCCTCCTCCAATTCCTTGATTTGGCCATTCAGTCTGGCATTCTCCGCTTCAATTCCTCCAATGGAATCATCAAGAGCATCTGCGGTTGCTCGGTGAAATTGGGATATTTAGGATGACTGCATTTTCCTAAGGTTAATCTCTAAACAAGATTTCCCTTTCTTATTTGTTACATCTCTCTTTTCAATAATTAAATTTTTAGATTGGCTGTCAAAAACAACGCTTTGGAATACGAAGGATTAGTCTTCGTAAAAAATTTCGGTCTTAGCTATTTCCATTGTGGAACTATGGTGCATCGCGTCCGCAAGCTGATCAACTTTGCAGAACACGTCATCCACAACAGTTTCAAGTTGCATGTTCTCACTTTCAGTTTCAGGCTCTTCCGCCTGACCTACAATGTTTTTTCTCTTCTTCGTCATTGGAAGCTTGTGAGAACTATCAATTTTTCCGTGAGGAGGGTTCTTATCTCCTCTTCCGTTTGAATATTTCTGGGTTGCTTTCTTACTGGGGTGGGTCATTGAAGCGATGCTTCATGATGTCGTTCTCTTGGGAGTGTTGGTTGGGGACTGGACAATATTCTCACCAGATCCTTTTCCCTATTGTCTGTACAATTCATTTGTGCTTTGCAATGTCTCTACATTGCCATTGTCAGGAGCAGGAGTGTTGTCATCACTATCTTTGTCTTCGGTCAGGTGTGTATGGATAAAATAGATGCTAAAGCCGACTGCTAGTAAATGTTCTAGAAAAATCCCATTAGGGTCGAACCCTCTTAGCCTTTCAACATATTTTAGGTTCAAGTTCTTGAAATGGTCTGCGAATTCGTCAATCTTGTTGACGTTTCTGAACACGAAGTCCCTAACTTTCCAGGGCAGAGGAATGAACTATTTTTTTCTCTTGCCATGGAAAAAATGCAACCAGTAGTTGTATTGCCTTACTATTTTTGTAACAAACATCTTGTCCGTGATGTGACATGGAAGGAAAGAAGGATTTTCCTTGGAGCCAAAAATCATTATTACACTGTAATTTTCCTTTTGTTCAAGTGTCCCCTTCTTGTCCAAAAACTTGGTTGCCTGGACAAACATCTGGGGAGCATCCTTTCCTAACAAGAAAACTTTGAAAACCGAGACAAAGTCATTAAAAATGTCATAAAAACAATGGGAGGCCTTGCGCCTCCACAAGGTCTGGTACCAGAATGTTACTAGGTCGAATTCATACTTTATCTTCTTGGACAGAGACAATTTTGGAAATGGACAGCAATGTGCTATCACAAAAATCAAGTAGGATGACATATAAAATTTATTCTCTTCTTTGAATTGTGACAATTGGGAACATATTTCAATAGAAATTAGCTTCCCCCAATAAAAAATGGATTGTTCCTTGACTCTGAAATACAAAATATAAAGAACTATGCAGGAAATGCTTATCGTGGATTCCTATCCTGTTATTCTTGTAAACAACCAGGCAATTTCCTAGAATGGATTTCTAAATGAATTGACCTGCAACTTTGTGATATCTTCAGGAACTATTGTCGAGTCTTCGAGGAACTCAGGTAAGAGGTCCAACCCGTTATCATGTTTTTCTAGGAACTGCTTGCAGTCTTTTCCTCTGAAGTTCAATGTTGGCTCTGGCAATCTTAACATATTTTGGAAGACCTGAGGTGACAAAGAAACAAGAGAATGGTCGTGCAGTGGAATAATTATTTGGCTTGAAATATATTTTTCGGCGCACCAAGAGACCACCTCCTTACAGTAAAAAACCTCAGGGATGCATCCTGCATGAGCAATTCCATAGGTCCAAATTACTTTGTTCTGGGCTGAACGAGATGAATAGTAAGAGTATGCCCTGGACCACTGGAATTTATAGTCCTCACGTCCAAAGATATTCACTGTATCTCCACAGAACTGTTGTCGAGTTACTGCCATAAGTTTACGAGAACGTTCGTTTGCTCCAGACGACGTTTGAAAAGAAGAGTTGGAATGGATAATATAACCCTCCACAAATCTTGGTCCAATGCATGTGAATGGGAGATCTCCTCAAGCCTTTCGCTCATTAATGACAATATCGAAAACTGTTGCATGATGCGCTATTAGCATTAAAGTCTAGTAATTGCATACCTAGAAGTGCGAAGATGGTGGGTACGATGAAGAGCAATTAAGGATTGGAGATTTCGTGAACGCACCAACACGATGAACCACGGAAGACATTATTCGCATATCTTGGTTTAATGTGTATTAATGGGAGATCTCCTCGAGCGTTTCACTCATTAATGACAATGTTGACGGTTCCTGCATGACGAGCTTTTAGCATCAAAGGTTACTAATTTCATATTTAGAAAGAAGTACGAAGGTCACGTTGAAGGGAAAGAGCAATTAAGGAGTGGCTAATTATTGAAAGCAGTCGGTCGGGCTTCAAAATAAGGTTATAAGGTATAACCATTAGAGGTGAGGGCCCGAGGGTCAAATATTATGTCTCATAAGTTTTTGAGTGAAAAACATATAACATGGAAGAGGGCATGATAGGACAGTCCAGAGGTCAATTTGTATATCCTGAAACTCCAGGTATTGTTTGCAGGCCACAAAATAATGGAAGCACAATCTTGAGCCCGCCTGTTCATGAACCCGCAATCGAAAAAATGGCTTAAGTATGGAATAGGGAAATGGTAGGCCGGACTCGTTTTCACTAATATATTGAAATTTGTAATAGATATCCCATTACCTGGAAAGATCTTTTCTGCATGTTTTTGGGCAAGTTGTGTAGCGATAGTCAATGTGACTGTCTCGTCGAGACTTTTTCTTTTTAATGACGATCTGTACGGTTGTTGCATGATGAATTGTTAACATTAAACCTTGGTCATTGCATACTTTGAAAGAAGTGTGAAGGTGGTAGGAACAGTAAACAATGACTAAGAATTCAAGATTTCGTGAACTTGCCAACCCGAGGATCTACAAAAGAGATTCCATGAAATGGGAAAGTATGGAAAGCGGTCGGACGAGCTTCAAACTAGGGTGACAATGGTTCCCCAGGAGACATGACTTCTCGAGGGTCAAATTGTATGTCTCAGAACTTTTGAGTTCAAAATGTGTAACATGAAAGAGGGGATGATGTGGGAGTCCGACGATCAATTTGTATATCGCAGAAGTGTGGGAGATCTCCTTGAGCCTTTCACTCATTAATGGCAATGTTTAATGTTCCTGCATGATGAAGTGTTAGCATTAAATCTTACTAATTGTGTATCCAGAAAGAAGTATGAAGGTGGCGGGGAAAAGGAACAACAATTAAGGAATCGCTAATTATCGAAAGTGGTCGGCTGGGCTTAAAAATAGGGTTACAAGATATAACCAACAAAGGTGAGGGCTCGGGGGTCAAATTGTATGTCTCAAAAGTGTTGACTACAGAATGCGTAACACGGAAGAGGGCATAATGGTGCATTCTCGTGAATAAATTTTATATCGCAGAACTTTGGGTACTGTTTGCTAGCCGCGGAACATTGGAAACACAATCTTGAGCTCGCCAGTCCTGGAACCCAGAATTGAAAAAGTGTCTATGTATGGAATAGGGAAACGGTAGGCCGAAATTGATACACAGTGGTTGAAACATGTGCAACCATGGAAATGTACCACGTCATGAACATACAACCAAGTTGCGGTTAAGTATTGAAAGGAACGACAGACGATTGGGATCATGATGGGGCATTCCAACGGACAAATTGTATATCACGGAACTCCGAGTACTGTTTGCAAGTCGCAGAAGATTCGAAACAAAATTTTGTGCTCGTCAGTCCGGGAACCCGCAATAAAAAAAGTGTCTAAGTATGGAATAGGGAAACAATATCCCATACTTGTTTTCGCTAATATATTGAAATTTGTAATAGATATCCCATTACCTGGCAAGATCTTTTCTGCATGTTTCTGGACAAGTTGTGTAGGGATAGTTAGTGTGACTGTCTCCTCAAGGATTTTTCTTATTAATGACGATATTTACAGTTGTTGCATGATGAAATATTAGCATTAAACCTTTGTTGTTGCATATTTGGAAAGAAGTATGAAGGTGGCCGACACAGGAAACCGTGACTAGGAATTGGAGATTTTGTGAACCCGCCAACCCGAGGATCCAAAATAGGGTGACAAGGCTTCCCCAAAAGACGTGAGGCCCTGACGGTCAAATTGTATCGTTCAAAACTTTTGAATGCATAATGTGTAACATAGAAGAGGGGACAATGTGGGAGTCCGGCAATCAATTTGTATATCGCGGAGGTCCGGGTGCTGTTTATAGGTCACAAAACAATGGAAGTGCAATCTAGAGGCCAGAATAATTAATGTGCATTGGGAAGGGTGTGAATGTGGCAGGGATGCAAGGGAGCCATAAATTCTTTGAAAAGTTTTTTGAGCCCGGGTAGAGTGAATCTTGCGAGTTGGAGGAGCCTAGGGTGGAATTATAGATCACAAAATTTTTGGGTGCAAGATGTATATCACGGAACACATGGAAAAATTTGGCTAAGTATGGAAAGGAATGATGGTCATTCAGAGTACTGTAAATGGTAGTTTAATGCGTGTTAATGGGAGATGTCCTCGAGGTTTCTTTCTTGTTAATGCCAATTGTTTCATACCAGTGTGTTGAGTTGTCACTAGTAAAACCATAATTAATGTGCATTGGAAAGGGCGCGAAGGTAATGGGGATGGAAGGTAGCAATAGATTCTTTGAAACTTTTGTGAACCCGGGTAGAGTGAAGCTTGCAAGTTCGAGGAGTCTGGGGTGGAATTGTAGATCACATAAATTTTAAGTTGAAGATGTATATCACGAAACAAGCAGCAATAGAGTTCTATAACACCAACCTCGAAAACCGTAGCCATAAAATTGGATAAGTATGGAAAGGAATGACGGTTGGTCAGACTCGTGATGTGAGGATATAGATGGAGATGAAGATCTGTCAATCCACCAATCTGCGAACTCGCGATCATAGAAAGGCGACTAAGTATATAACCAGAAAGGAATAATAGGCGGGAACAAGAAAAGGGAAAAAAGGGTAAGTGTCTCATAGAACAACATCTACTGTTAGTTTATTAATGCCAATCTTTTCGAACCCTTGGTGAGTTCTCACTAGTAAAAGCATAAATTGCAGATCACAGAATTTTTTGGGTGCAAGATGTATATGACAGAAAAGGGGGCATAAGTGTTGGATAGCACTAACCCGGGACCTGGTGGTCAAATAATTGGCTAAGTATTGAAAGGGACGGTGGTCGGTAGAGCTCATGATGTGAAGATATAGATGAAGATGAGCATCTGCCAATCCGCCAACTCAGGAAGTCGTGATCATATAAATGCGACTAAATATAGAACCACAAAGGGATAATAGAGGGGAAGAAGACAAGGGAAAAATGGGTAAGTATAGAGAAGGAAAAACAAAGGGATAAATGATCATTTAGTCTCAGCTATGTAATATACTTGGGGGTCAACAAAGACAGCTTCAAGTTTAAAGAGAATTTGTTTATATTTATTCCAATAGTATTCATATTAATATATCTTAATAGATTATTTGTGGTCCAAATGTAAATCATCTTCCAATTTGTAGGGTGTTTTTCGGGTCGCAAATTTTGTTGAAACCCATAAGCAATAGAAAGAAAATAATATATATATATATATATATATATATATATATATATATATATATGCAAGGATATTATATGACATAACATTTTTTATATGCAAGGATATTATCAAGTAGAATAAGTTGTAATATATACACAATATTGAACATGAACATGATGTCAACACTTAAGTTGCCTTGTTGAAATAGAGTCATTAATTCATTCTATTTACGGGACCCCGAAGAGTGAAAGAAGGACGAGTCCACCCATTTCTTTCTGAAGTATAGGGTGGGCGCCACATAACTATGTCCTATCACAAATTATTCTTCCATGTAAAATGAAAGGAGCAAATAGAGTAGCTTTTATTTAAATCGAAGTGCTAGGCAACAAAAAAAAAATATTGTCGTGCATGTTTAACTACGGATCAAAGAGCGTCTTAAATTCTTGCAGAAAGAGGTTGAATTCACCTATCAATAGTTTTACAGACAAATGAGTCAATTTAAAAAAAAATACAAAATAAAATAAAAAACAATATTAGACATTGGAAAACACCATACAAAAACCTCAAATATTCTATATTTAGATAAATTGGGTTACAAAACACAACTGAGATTATTTCCCAAAATAGTTGTCTTGAAATAGTTCAGCACATATTCTCTGAAATTTAAATGTGTTTTCCATAATGATTGCGATTGGGGCTCTCGTGGACAAAAAAAGAAAATATGTACAAGAATCAAGCCTGTAGATAGTCTTTTATAGATTTCAACTTGATCATCAAATGATTGCTTGGTTAAAAACAATGAGTTGAATATCAATTTCGAGTCTTAGACTTCATTGTTACTGCCAGCTAGATCTATCCCAGCTTCTTGAATAGTTTGACTCTTCTAGATATGGCTTGTTGGCATTAGCTTTTTATTCAACATTCCATACTTTGCTAAGTGTTAATTTCCCTCTATCATCGAAAACTTGGGGTTTAAGGTGCCTTCCTTGTAATGTTCCTGGTCATCGACATCTGAGACAGCTTAGAGATGCGATTCAGGCCCAATTCAAATATGAGGGAGTAGTTTTATGTGACGTCATCTTTGGGGGAAAAATTCCTATTAGCCAACATAAGCTGAGACAAAACAATTCAAGTATCTTGTGACTGGTATTCGCCGTGTATTCGATCGTTTGTTTGGTTGAAAGGCCCGCCTGAAGATTTGTATGTTGAATTTCTTTGTTTTATTGTTGTAAATTGGAAGGGACGTTCAAGTCACTGGTAAAATGCTCCTCTGTTGAAGTATATAGCTTCTTCCAGCAACACAGATTTGACAAGTGTATCAAATGTTGTAGATCACACCAGAATATATCTTTCGTCATAGGAGTAGTAGACATCGTGGCTCACAAAATGTTCTGGAATATTCGAAAGTGACGCCAAATATTACTACATGCCTGAATACACTCTGAAGGAAATTATAAATTGTGATCCTCACGAAGGTAAGAAACTGTATGCGTGGTTGAATCAACATTCTAAAATTACAAAACCTTTTATGTCAAAGTTGTAACAGACTTGGCAGACATCCAACTTCTATCTCAAAGTTTATTGAGCGACCTCTGGATGTAGTAACAAACTCGACATACACTCAACTTTTGATCACTACTGGTACTAATGTCAAGTGTAACAAGTTGTGACCCCAAGCTCTAGGTAGCTTCAACTTCAGGCATCCATAATGGCGGTGACTCCAGGCTCCAGATAGCTTCAGCTTCGGACATCGACACTGGCGGTGGAAATGGGAACAATGCCATTGACTACAGGGCGGTAATGCCGTGAACAATAAGGCCTGTCATTTTCAAAGCACTTAGACTGCAGGATTGTCAAACCTGCAAAGAACATTGACTTTAGTGTTGCTTTTTCATGATAATTACAATGTTGTTGTGAGTCCGGAAATCTTTGGAGGTTGGGTGTCTTGTGCGATGATGACCTCGACATTAGGTACATGTCAGACATCTATTATCTGACATTGTAGTGTTAATGCAATTTCCATAGTAGACGAAGGGTCGATTGCATTGGCACAAGCAATATTAATTGTGTAATTAATTAACATCCTTGAAGGACATGAATCCCAAACAACGTCTGAAACTTTTCAAACAATCATGTGTTAAAAAAATACATTGTTTTATATTTTAAAAAATAAGAAATTGTATTTTCTATGTCTAACATTAGGTTGCACACATAAACCTTTTTAAGTTAACCGAAATTAATATATAGTCAACTCAGATCCCCGAAAGCGATCAAATTCCCTAGAGCTAGTTCATTTCCATCATGTTGGTTGGGATAGAAGGATCCACCATTGGGACAAAGAAAGAAGGTATCAATAAAATCACATGTGCAAATTCAAGCTGGTGATGGAAGCACTATATGACTAGGAAGGCACTATGTGATTATCGACCTGTGATCCTGATGAACAAATCAAGAGGTGCTTGCGGCGAGGCCATGGCGATTTATTTGAACCAGACAAGGCAATGCTTCAAGCATCGAGCAACTTCTATTTTTTTTCAAATATTGGATCTACTGCAACAGAAGAAATGAATTCTCCTTGTTCAAAGCACAAGAAACAACAGGAAGATTGATATTCGATGGAAATAGCTCTGGAATATCCTACTACATCAAGGTCTCCTCTAAAGAATGAAACAAAATGATTACATGAAGGTGGTAGTAAAAGGTGATCTTCAGGAACCAAATCACTACCTGAATACGTCAAAATTCTTGCAGAAGGTGGTAGTATAAAGTAATCTTCAGAAAGTGCTTCAAAGTCCATAGTCCAGAATTCCTTCCCATTAACATTTACCAGTTACATGTTGATCCAGGCATCCGAAAATTTTGAGAGCCTCGTTCCCTGGTTATATACCCACCTTCAACTACCAGGAGAATATTCTTGCAAAGAGTGGCAAGCTCTTCGACCCAGATGCAATCATTTGCATATGAATAGTGAAAAAAATGTGCAGTAATGATAGAAATTTGATTGTATGTGGAGTCTGCTACTAGATCCAGAGGTCAGTGAACAAACTTTGACAAAGAATCTAACTTTCTTTCAAGTCTGTTACCACACCCAAAAGTCACTCAAAATTTTTTGAAACATAAACTTTTGTAATTTTAGGATGTTGATTCAACCACCCATACAGTTTCTCACATTCGTGAGGATCCAAATTTATAATTTCCTTCTGAGTATATTCGCACATGGAGTAATATTTGGCACCATTTCCGAATATTCTAGACCATTTTTCAAGCCACAATATGTGCGAATCCTTTGACGAAAGATAAATTCTTGTGTGGTTTGAAGGATTTGATACACTTGCCAAATCTATGTTGTTGGAAGAAGCTATATACTTCAACAAAGGAGAATTTTGTAGGTGACTTGAAAGTCCCTTTCGATTTCCAGTAACAAAACAAAGAAGTTAAACATACAAATCTCCAGGCAGGCCTTTCAACCAATCAAAGGATCGAATACAGGGAAAATACCAATCATAAGATACTTGAATTTTTTGTGTATGAGTTTCTGTTGGCTAACATAATTTTTTTTTCTCAAAGCTGACGTCTTTAAATTGGGCCTGAATGACATCTATAAGTTGTCTCACATGTGGATGACCAGGAACATTACAATGAAGGCACCTTAAAGCCCAAGTTTTCGATGATAGAGGGAAATGGGAATAAGTATTTAAAATGAATGTTGGAGGATGATAGTATAATCTTCCGTAAATATTGGTTTAATTCGTTTTAATGACATATGTCCTTGATCTTTTTGCCTATTAATGCCAATATTTTCAAATATGTGTGGTGAATAGTCACTAATAACATATGAGTTAACATTTCAATATGCAAGCATATTCTCAAATATGACAGCCTGTAATATATGCACAATATTAAAGAGGGACATTACGTCAAGACCTTTGTGGATGACAGTGGGGTAGTACAATATTGCACTCTTGCTATGATGATGCCTTAAAAAAACTAAAATAACCAACAATTTTTTCCAATTCAAGATGGACGCAAAAAAATCATCAGATCCCATAATATTCGCCCGTTAATGCATTTTAATGGGAGATGTCCTCGAGATTTCCGCTTATTAATGCCAATATTTTCGAACCTGTCTGGTGAGTTGTCACTAGTAAAATCATAATTAATGTGCATTTGGAAGGGAGGAAGGTGGCGGGGATGGAGAGGAGCGAAAAATGTTTTTAAACTTTTGTGAACCCGGGAGTCCATGAACCCGCAAAACTTTGAAGACTTAACTAAGTATGGAAAGGCGGGTCGGTTAGACGAAGTCATCGTATGTAGAGTCAGGCTTGGGAGTTCGAGGAGTCTGGGGTCAAATTGTAGATCACCAAAGTTTTGGGTGCAAGATGTATACCCCGAACATGGGGTACCAGAGTTCGATAACGCCTATCCACGAACCCGCGGTCATAAAATTGGCTAAGTATGCAAACGAACGGTAATCGGTCATACTCATGATGTGAATATATATATATATATATATATATATATATATATATATATATATATATAGATGAGGATTTGTCAGTTTTCTACCATAGGAACCCGCGAGCATAGAAACACGACTAAGTATAGAACTCGAAACGCATAATAGAGGGGAAGAAGAAAAGGGAAAAACGGGTAAGTATAGAAGAGGAAAAAGAAAGGGAGATAAGAAATTTATCCCTCACACAACAACACTTAGTCTCATAATTATGAAGCCATAGAAACACATTAATTATGGGAAAAACATTCTCAGCTATGAAATATAGTTGGAGCTCAACAAACTCTGGTTCAAGTCAAAAGAGATTTTGTTTATAACTATTGCAACATTTTCCATATTATTTTATTTTAATAGTATTTTTAGTGGCCCAACTGTAAAACCATGTTCCAATTTGTGTTTCACAAGTGGAGATGTGTTTGTGAAGACACATTTCCTTGAACCACAGTCCATGGGTAGGGAAAGTGAAACATCCACTGTTTGTTTAGCAGATATTTGTTGAAGATTCAACAATGTATTTCCAAGTGCACATATTGTTTGCATAGTATCAATATGATTTCTTTCATGTTTTTTGCGTATTCTTCTGAATGCACTTGTCATAGATTTGTCAACCTTTTCCATGTCACCATGGATGCGATAGAGGTGGGATCTTTGGCGAAAAACGAACTCGATAACAACACCAAGACAACGTCACACTCCTGTTTCTATGGTCGTAGTAGTCACATACGAAAAATGTTTTGCAAGAGGATTTTGGCTTAGGCATTCCTAATATTGAAAATTATTACTTGCAAACTGGAAATAGCAAACAACAACCAACGAACATGAATGCAACCACAACACTGAGACTCACTGGTGAATGGGAAATGACAGAAGCACAACCCCTGGCCTGCAAAATGCAACAACATATCCAACTGCGGATGCAGGACCCCAACCCTGCAAAGTTGAAGCAAACAAGAGCAAGCAACAAACAACAAACCAATGAACAAGTACGAAGAGGCCCAACTGTAGCTGCAGGACCTCAACTCTACAAATTTTAATCAAAGAACAATAAGTAGCATCCAACGAACCGACAAACAAGCATCAACCAGTCAACCAGGAATGCTGGTGAAGAACAATATTGCCCAAATTCACTGCAAACAGGATTGTATAAAAAAATCGGAGGAATATATTGTAACATGCCTGTTAAACAAACATTTAAGGCTGTGAGTACTGCCAGGTAAACATTTAAGGTTGTGAGGACCATGCAAAGGCCTCCCATTGTATAAACATTTAAGAAATTTGCAATTTTCACAGTTGGCATTCTGCATCTGCAATTGGAACTGCGCTTATGTTGCTCCCCATTCACGGGTAAGTTTCACTGCCATGGTTGCTCCTTGTTCATTGTTTTTTTTTTTTTTTTTTTTTTCCAGTTTGCAAGTAAGAATTTTTAATATTGGGAGGGATCAAATTCCTCTTGTAGAACATCTTTGTATGTGACTACTCAGAACCCACCTCCATCACACCTAGTGACATATAAAAAAGGAAATTTAATTTTCTCCTCACATACAAAGATGTTCTGCAAGAGGATTTTGACTCAACCATCTCCCATATTTAAAATTTTCACTTGCAATCTGGAAATAGAAAACAATGAATACGAATGTAAACATAACAACGATACCCACCCGTCAATGGGGAATGACATAAGTGTAGTTTCAATCGCAGTTGCAGAATCTCAAGCGTGCAAACTGCAACAACAACAACATGCAAACAAGAAAAACAACAATAGGAAAACAAGAAACCAGTTAACAAGCAATGAGAAAGCATCAACCAGTGAACCAATAATGTTGCTAAAGAACAATATTGCCCATATTCACTGCAGACAACATTGCAAAAAATAAAATAAAAAAAAAAATTTGGACGAAAATGTATTGTAACAGGCCTATTAAGTAATGCAAGAATGTAACCACAACACTAAGACCCACCGGTGAATGGGGAAGGCCATAAGCACAACCCCTGGCCTACAAACTGCAACAACGGGTCCAACTGCAAATGCAGGACCCCAACCTTGCAAATTTGAAGCAAACAAGAGCAAGCAACAAACAACAAACTAGTGAACAAGCACCAAAAGGCCCAACTGCAGCTACAGGACCTCAACTCTGCAAAGTTGAATCAAACACCAATAAGAAACATCCAATGAACCAAGGAGAAAGCATCAACCAATCAAGCAGGAATGCTGGTAAAGAAAAATATTGGCCAAATTCATTGCACACAAGATTGTATCAAAAAAGCAGGGGAAAATGTATTGTAACACATCTATTAAGCAAACATTCAGGCTGTGAGGCCTGTCAAGTAAACATTTAAGGATGTGAGGACCGTCCAAAGGCCTCCCACTATGTAAACATTTAAGAAAGTTGCAGTTTGCACGGTTGATATTTTGCATCCGCAATTGGAACTGTGCTTCTGTCGTTCCCCATTCACGGGTAAGTTTCAGTGCCATGGTTGCATCCCTATTTGTTGTTTGTTTTTTTTGTCAGTTTGCAAGTAAGAATTTTCAATACTGGGAGCGATAAAAATCCTCTTGCAGCCCATATTTGTATGTGACTACTATGACCAAAGAAGCAGGACTGTAATGTTGTCTTCGTCTCATTCCTAAACGCCAATGTTTGACATAGAACCCACCTCCATCGCAACCACAGTGACATATAAGAAAAGGAAATTGTATTTTCTCCTCACATACAAAGATGTTCTGCAAGAGGATTTTGACTCATGCATCTCCAGTATTAAAATTTCTCACTTGCAAACTAGAAATAACAAATAACAAACAACAAAAAGGAAGCTTAACATGGCACCGAAACCCACCCGTCAATAGGGAACGACAGAAGCGCAGTTTGAATTGTTGTTGCAGAATCTCAAGCGTGAAAACTACAACAAGACAAAGAGGAAAACAAGAGAAACAACAACAGGAAAACAAGAAACCAATGAACAAGCAACAAGCAAGCATCAACCAATGAACCAATATTGCTGCTGAAGAACAATATTTCCCATATTCACTGCAAAGAACATTGCATAAAAAAAATAGGAGGAAAATGTATAGTAACATGCCTGTTAAGTAAACATTTAAGGTTGTGAGGCCTGTTAGGTAAACATTTAAGCCCGTCAGGACCGTCGAAGGGACTTGTGCTATGTAAACATTTAAGAAAGAATGCAGTGTACGTACACAAAATAATTATTATATTATTTTATAATAATATAAAATAATAATAACAATAAAAAAAAATAGTAACAATAGTTCGAACAATAAAGACTATGCAAAAAATTTTTTAGTCAAGGACAAACTAATATGAAGTCAACTAATAAAAAACTGACTCTCCATGCTCAAAACATATGCTAACATATAAGACATTGGGAATAACGAAGCTAGCAATGAGATCCAATATCATGACATATATGGTATTTTATTATTATATACAAATCAATGTTTTTAGTTCTCTAGTTCCAACAATAGAGATTATGCAAATATTTTTAATCAAAAAACAAACTAATATGAAGTCAATGAATTATGGATCGCTATAGTCCCTCTACACCTTGCTTCGAAAGGGATTAATAAAAGAAAAAAAAATGATTGGGCCATCGAGCCATTCAAATTAATAGATTTTCATTGGTGTTATCATCATTGATGTTATCATGTAGATAAAAGTAAATCTCTTTCAAACCCCATTCGTGGCGGCATGGAGTGTTTGTTATTAGTCCCTGCCATAGGCATAGAGGGACTATAATGATCGATAATGCGTTGACTACATATTAGTTTGTCCTTTGACCCGAAATATTTGCACAATACCTATTGTTGGAGCTATGGAATTAAAAGCATATATTTTTATATAATAAAAAGTTAAATATATGTACTAATCTGATTGGATAAGAGATTGGAGGTCTTATTGCCACCTTCGCTATTCCCAATGTACTATATGGCAACATATCCAAAGTTTTTCTCATAGACAATATTTTTTAATCATATATTTTTCCTCTATATTGCTTGAAGGTCGATTAGTTCGAATGTTTGTATTAGCATTTTCTGCTAGGCGAATATATCCGCAAGTTTTCATATGTACTAAGAATATTGAAATGTTTTGATATCCAAGCTTTGTAGTGATTGAGAATTCCAAAGTTTATAGCGTCTTTGGCGGATGAATATTTGTTGAAATTTATTCACACTTATTCCGAGATGCGTCAATAGGCCTGACAACGTAAATGTTTACATGACGCGACGTCCTCCAACACCCCTGACAGCTTAAATGTTTGCATACCGCGAGGTCCTTAGACAGCCTGGTAATCTTAAATGTTTATGTAAATACGCTTCTTGTAGTACATTTTTCCTCGAAATTTTCTATACAGTTACAGTGAATTTGCAGTCTTGTTTGTCCACCGCCAGTTCGACAAACATTATATGTTTCATCTTTGTTCTGCCATTGAAGCTAGATACATTGTTTACTGCTTCAGTGAGTGCTTCTTCTTCGCTGGTTTGTCGGTTGCTGCCATTGTATGTTTCATCCTCGTAATCGTTGAAGCTACATACATTGTTTACTGGTTTGGTGAGTGCTTCTTCTTCGTTGGTTTGTCGGTTGCTGCTTGTTATTGTTTCGCTCGCGATTCGACTTGCGCTTCTGCATTTCATCATTTCGGAGTAAGTTTCCATGCCATATTTTCATTTTGTATTCCTTGTTTGTTTTCAATGTTTGTAGTTTGCAAGTAAGAATATTTTCTTATTTGTAGTCGCATGTTCCTTGTATGTTTCCGGTTCCTTCTGTGCTTGGGCTGCAGTTTTGTAATCGTTGGAGATACATATGTTGTTCACTGGATCAGTTTTTCTTGTTGGTTCATTGGTTCATGGGTTGTTGATTCTGTTTGTTTGGCTGGGGTTTGTGCTTTGGGGCCTTGGGGGTTCAGTTCGGCCTATTCGTGCTTTCTCATTGCTTTGGTCCTTGTTGTTTTCTTTTGTTTGATTCGGCCTTGCAGGGTTGGGGTGTAGCGACGATGGTTGGAGCTTTTTTTTTATTCTTCTTTTTTGGATTATTATTATTTTTTTGGAGCGCTTTACGGTGTTCAATCCCTGCACCCATGAGTCGATATGCAGTTGTATTATTTTCCATGTCTTCCGAGGCCGATATTTGTTATTCTATGAGATTTTGTTGGTGCTCCAGTCCTGCCATCAAAGAAAATAGTTGCATGCAAAATTGTTGGAGGATTACATGTGAAGTTACAATATCCATTGTTTTTTTGTTGGAATAAAGCATATGTGTGCAGGCTACATTTATAAACCATGTATGGTCATATGTGTGGATGTGACATTACATGTTCTTTATCCTCTACATAGACTGGTGTGCGCATAATACAATTTGTGTTGTGCTTGAGATATTATATGTGCAACAAAGATTCTGCAAGATTATATTTTGATGTCTGGAAGCATGTATGGGTGGTTTGGCACGAAAAAATGAGAACTTGTATGGTGGGCACAATAGTCTGTGTAGAGGATAAAGAACATGGTTAAAGGGCATGTCTGGATAAATTACTAGGGAAAACCAAAAATCGTTTAGCTGCGGCCATGCAATTGTGTGATGTTTTGTGCCTTGTAATATATTTTGGAGAGGGAAAAAAAATCTACACGTTTACAACCATGGATAGAGAAGCTCAAAGGTTCATGTTTCTGCCTTTCTAGACTGTTCGTTCAATTAGTTTTTCTGTATGTACATATTTCTTGTTCTCCGGTGAATACAAGTTTCTATTGATGTTCATTGAATTTTTTGCGTTCCCACATTCAAACAAACAGAGTAGCTGGAGAAAACAAGGGAGTCTTGACTGCATTGGCTGAAGAGGATATAGAAAGGTGCATGCTTGTACTGTTGTTTCATATTGCACTATTTTGTATTTCATTTATGGTCTGTATATGTGTTAAACTAGTTGTGTGCCTTCCTACGTGGTAAGTTATCTTGCTTACATGCGTTCCTTTCTGCATACTAAGCTGGTTCATGTCCGTTGTGTTTGAGCTGCATTGTTGCATTTAAACAAACATAATGGATGGATAGGATGAATGACTCTTTGGCAAGTAAATAGAGTTGTTTCTCTTTCTTTTAGATGTCTGTCTTCATACTAACTTGCCTTCGTGTCCATTGCATCTTCAGCTTTGCTGACTTGGAAAAAATAGGTCGCTTGGACAGGGAGATGAATTGTTCTATGCAACAGTAGAGGGTTATGTGGTGCAATCTTCTAAAAGGTATACCAAGTGTGCTGGTAAATTAAATATACAAACTGGGTGGGGGCATATAATATTAGACTTGAAAACAATGACTTTGTAGTAATGGGCCTTTATGTGCTCCCTATTTCTACTTTTTCCATTTTCTATTATCCCTTTTGTTTTCTAATTCATCTGCCTAGTGTGCTTTCTGAAAATTCCTTCGTGCATCGGTTGGTGGACTAACGGATTCACATATGTGGTCGTGCTTCTACCTTCTTCCATAGTTACCCACTTTCTTGATTACGGGTGCTAGATTGGCAGGTTGAATATTTATCCCTTAGCTTCAGGGGGTCCACCATATACAAATTGGCCATGATGCCCCGCGCTCACGCCCTGTTTACTGTTAAACATTCTCCAGTTAAAAAATATAGATGCATACAATTTTACGGTTATTTGGTCCTTCCGATGGAAAATATACAATGCATATGCTTGTTTAGTCTTGATGTTCATCTGCACATGCTTGCATAAGAAAAATTTGGACTAGTGACACGGGCATGAGCAATCAATCATCCCAGACATCGACAAACTGACAAGGCCAAAGGTAAAGATGCATACGCTCTGCTCTTACTATGTTTACTAAACAAATTTCCTAGGCTATATATTCATCTATGGTATGGAGGATATGCTGATGTCATATGCAATACATGGTTTGTAGCTCGCAAGAAGTATCAACAAGTATAAGCGAGACACCGAACGTGCTGCATGTTCCACAGACTAAGAGGTGTGGTTATGAAACTCTGGCTCGATAGTTCATCAAAACTATGTGTGTACTTGTACCACACTACCATTCACTTTAGTTTTCCTGTTCAAAAAATGTCACCAAGTCTAGAGTTGTGACATCTAAAGTACTGTCAATAGAGGGCTTGAACAACCGCCAAACTGGACAAGTGTTCCTCGGGGACATCATGGTTGTCTATAGCACCTACTTGGACAAGGCAAACAAAAGTAGATCCATTATGTGTGCTGACATGACAGACAAGGATGCCATGATGGCAGTGACATTGACTGTTCCTCCACAACTTGTCCAGAAACATGCAGAAAAGATATTGCCGCATAATGGGATATCCATTACAAATTTTAATGTATTGCCCAAAATAGTATATGACTGTGGTGATTGTGATCGAATTTTTTCACTCAATGAAACAAGCATTGTGGAAAAAATTCCCGCTATTTGTTCAAAATATCATTTCGTCCCAGACTCGAATATCAGCCATCTTTCGCAGAGCACTGATATTTACCTAGTCGGAACAATTGGGGCTGCTATCACACTGGTGAGAAAATTTGGCTCGCAACACATTCTCCATATAAAGGATGGAGAGTCGGACAACGACAAGGCAATGGTACCACTTTTCATATTCATTTTTATCCTTTACTTTCGCATGTGCATGTATGTCGGATAAGTTACACAAATATTGCACTGTTCCATGTTGCAGTTGCAATTGTTCGTTATGTATTCAGATTGTTTTCGTCAATGGAACAACAGTTGCATAGAGGGTAGATTCCACTTATGTTGTTCAAAAATATAACAAAGAAGAGGGATGCTAGAGAAATGATCTTTTGGACAACTCATGAAACGTTTGTAACCGAGTTGCGAGAAGATATAGTAGAGGATCTGAAGAAACTAGCTAGATCTACAATTGTTGTGTGTATACATCCACAAAATCATCCTCACTTTGCTTATAGAAATAGCCTTCAACAAATTTCTGGGCATGCTTACTTTTTTTTTTTTTTAAAGGGGAGGGGGGGGGGGGGGTGCACTTGTGTATTATACTGTTCAATGTATTAATCCCTTTGCTCATGTTCCTAGGTTGAAGGTCTTTTAGTTGCAACCAATGTGTACTCGACCCCCTTTGAGCATGTATGTGCAAAATGCAACTCCACTGCTTCTGCCTCCGCTTTGATAAGTGATGATACCATTGATTGTCTGCGATGCGGTGAAAAATGTCCATATATATATGGAAATTGCGTGAATGTTGTTATCCAAAATGTGGGCAACACAACCGTGCATTGTACGGTTAGGAAGCCTCTGTTACAAAATGTGCTTCTTGAGTGGGCAGAGTTGTCGTATGAAACGTATCTACAGAAAAGGCAAACAGTGTCTACATGCTGTGACAGCTTCAGATACACAATAAATTCACCTTGAATGAGGACAATGCAATTTTCCATATCGGCTGAAGAAGGGGAAAAATAAAAAATATATCAAGTTGGACAGGAAACGAAAATACCTCATGTGTCTCTGTAACATTTGTTTAACATCCAGATGAATGTTCGTTGGACTTGGCCCATATCTCTGTAATACCCATATATCACATGGAACCGGTTATTTTCTACTGGGAACATATACCAAATGCAAGAGAAAATGAATGCGACCACGTCTTTTATTTGTATATCAAATTGTTTGGTGCAAAGGTTGATGGTTTCAGCTCTATGGAACCTTCTAGGAACTTGCTTGTGGTATGTTTAAAGTATGGTTGGTTCTTGCTTATCTGCTTTGTCTGTCAATTTGTATACTGTGGGAATCCAACTGTTCTTTGGAGGACACAGAACAATATAATTGAATTTTTTAGCCAGCTGGCCCGCAGATCCGCCTGATAATTTCTATGGCGCTGTAATGCAAATGTACTATGTGGATTGCTTTAGCAGATTTCCTTGATCGACGAACTTGGTAAAATTATTGTTTCGAAATATTTTGAAATCAACAAATATATAGTGTGCAAAGTGCAACTATCCAATCACAGTAACAAGAGGCTCTTAAAATTCAAATTGGTCGTTGTTTTGGCATTTTTGCTTATTCGATGAACTTGGCAAAATTAATATCCTGGAATAATTTGAAATCAAAGAATATATACCATGCGGAGTGCAATTGTGTTATCATATGAACAAGAGGGCCTTAAAATTCAAATTGGTCCTTGTTATGCTTGCGGCGATAGAATTTAAAAAAAAAATTATTTTGTTTGCTTCATTTTTTTTTTAAATAAATGATTTAACATCCTTTAATAATTTAATGTAATTCACTTGTACAATATGGATAGTTAATATTAATAATTTAGTATTTGAAAATAATGTTTTTAGATAAATTTAGATAGGATGAGCATCCCTAAACAATTGCAATCTTGAACCCGCCAGACGTGGAGTCCGCAAGTCCGCCTGTCAATTTGTATGTCGCGGAAGTCTGGGTGATATTTGCATAACATAGAACAAAAGAGGCTCAAATTTCAGCCCGCCAGGCCGAGAACCCGCGATAAAAATGTTCCCAAGTATGGAATGAGGGATCCACATATGCTCTATAAAATCTCATCCATACTTTCTAAAATTACATGTTTACTATGTATTGGTTGTTTGTTGGAAAACTTTTATATCAGTCGCCCACCAGATTGTACAAAATTTCTCGTCTAATTAAATTCTGCAATATCAAAATTTAATATTAATAATTTAGTGTTGAAAATATTTTTTTAGATATGTTAGATAGTTGATAGGGATTAGCATTTGTAAACAATAGAAAACTTGAACCCACCAGCCCTCAAGTCCATCTGTCAATTTGTATATCGCGGAACTCCAAGTGCTATTTGGAGGACAGGGAACAATGAAACTGAAATGTTGAGCCAGTAAGCTCGCAAGTTCTCTTGTCAATTTGTATATCGTGGAATTGTGAGTGGTATTTGTACAACATGGAACAATAGAGGCCTAATTTTCATCCCGTCAACCCCAGATCCCCCGATAAAAAAAAATGGCTAAATATGGAATTCATACGGGATCGCTAGGGGACAATAAATGTGCAATGTTCAGTTAATCAGCCTAAGTCCGCCTGTCAATTTGTATACCTGTCAATTTGTATATCGCGGAAGTCTAGGTGGTATTTGTAGGGCAAAAAACAATAAAACCTCAATTTTCAGCCCACCAGGCCACGAACCCACGATCCAAAAAGTGCCTAAGTATGGAATAAGGAATGGGCATATGGTCTATAAAATCTCATGTCCATAGTTTATAAACGTACATGTTTACTATGTATTGCTCGTTTGTCGGAAAACTTTTATATCAGTCGGTCCACCAAAATGGACAAACTTTGTCCTCTGCTTAAATTCTGCAATATCAATATGTAATATTAATAATATAGTATTGAAAATAATTTTTTTTTATATATTGGATAGTTGATAGAGATTTCCATCCGTAAACAATGGCAAATTTGAACCTGCTAGCTCTCGAGTCCATCTGTGAATCTGCATATCGCAGAAGTTCGAGTGCTATTTGGAGGATACAGAACAATGAAAGTGCAATGTTCAGCTAGCCAGCCCGAGATCCCTCGATAAAAAAAAGTGGCTAAATATGCAATTAGTACGGGATCGATACGTAACAATAAAAATGCAATGTTCAACGAAGCAACCCGCAAGTCCTCCTATCAATTTGTATATCGCGGAAGTCTGGATGGTATTTGTAGGACATGGAACAATAGAGACTCTATTTTTAGCCCGCCAGGTTGCGAGCCTGCGATAAAAAAAGTGCCCAAGTATGGAATGAGGGATCTGCATATGCTCTATAAAATATCATGTCCATACTTCATATAGACTCATGTCCATAAGTTGGCCTGTCAATTTGTATATCGCGGAAGTCTAGGTGCTATTTGTAGGACACGGAACAATAGATACTCAATTTTCAGCCCACCAGGCTGCAAACCGACGATCCAAAAAGTGCCCAAGTATGGAATGAGGGATCCGTGCAGCCCATAGGTCCTCCTGTCAATTTGTATATCGTGAAAGTTTGGGTGCTATTTGTAGGACACAAAACAATAGAGACTCTATTTTCATCCCCCCAGGCCGCGAACTCGCGATCCAAAAAGTGCCTAAGTATGGAATGAGGGATCCGCATATGCTCTATAAAATCTCATGTCCATACTTTATATAGACTCATCTCCGCAAGTCCACCTGTCAATTTGTATATCGCAGAAGTGTAGGTGCTATTTGTAGGACATAGAACAATAGATATTCAATTTTCAGCCCGCCAGGCTGCGAACCCGCCATCCAAAAACTGCTCAAGTATGGAATGAGGCATTCACATATGTTCTATAAAATCTCATGTCCATACTTTATAAAAGCACATGTTTACTATGTATTTCTCGTTTGTCTGAATAATTTTATATCACTTGGCCAACCAGATTGTACAAACTTTCTCGTCTAATTAAATTCTGCAATATCAATATTTAACAGTAATAATTTACCGTAGGTCCGCTTCTGAATTTGTATATCGCGGAATTCTGGGTGTTATTTGTAGACCACAGAACAATAGACGTCCAATTTTTTGCCCGCCAGCCCGAGAGCCCCCGATCCAAAAAACTGGCTAAATATGGAATTAATACAGAATTGCTACGGGACAATAAAAGTGCAACGTTCAACCAACCAACCCGCAAGTCCGACTGACTATTTGTATATTGCAGAAGTGTGGGTGCTATTTGTAGGACACAGAACAATAGAGGCTCAATTTTCAGCTTGCCAGGCCGAGAACCCGCAATCGAAAAAGTGTCTAAGTATGGAATGAGGGATCCGCATATGCTCTATAAAATCTCATGTCCATACTTTATAAAAGTACATGTCTACTATGTATTGCTCGTTCCGCGCAACACGTAGGTCCTCTTGTCAATTTTTATATTGTGGAAGTCGGGTTCTATTTGTAGGACACAAAACAATAGAGACTCTATTTTCAGCCTGCCAGGTCGCGAACCCGCGATCCAAAAAGTGCCTAACTATGGAATGAGGGATCCGCATATGCTCTATAAAATATCATGTCCATACTTTATATACACTCATCTCCGCAAGTCCGCTTATCAATTTGTATATCACATAAGTATAGGTGCTATTTGTAGGACACAAAACAATAGATATTCAATTTTCATCTCGCCAGGCTGCGAACCCGCCATACAAAAACTGCCCAAGTATGGAATGAGGCATTCACATATGTTCTATAAAATATCATGTCCATACTTTATAAAAGCACATGTTTACTATGTATTTCTCATTTGTCCGAATACTTTTATATCACTCGACCAACCAGATTGTACAAACTTTCTCGTCTAATTAAATTTTGCAATATCAATATTTAACAATAATAATTTACCGTAGGTCCACTTCTAAATTTGTATATCGCGGAATTTTGGGCGGTATTTGTAGACCGCGAAACAATAGAGGCCCAATTTTTTGCCTGTCAGCTCGAGATACGGAATCGCTACGGGACAATAAAAGTGCAACATTCAACCAACCAACCCACAAGTCCTCCTATCTATTTGATTATCGTGAAAGTGTGGGTGCTATTTGTAGGACACAGAACAATAGAGGCTCAATTTTCAGCCCGCCAGGCCGAGAACCCGCAATCGAAAAAGTGCCTAAGTATGGAATGAGGGTTCCACATATGCTCTATAAAATCTCATGTCCATACTTTATAAAAGTACATGTCTACTATGTATTGTTCGTTTGTCGCAAAACTTTTAAATAACTCGCTCGACCAGAATGTACAAACTTTCTCGTCTAATAAAATTCTGCAATATCAATATGTAATATTAATAATTTAGTATTGAAAATAATGTTTTTAGATATGTTAAATAGTTGATAGCGATTGCCATCCCTAAACAATGGAAATCTTGAACCCACTAGCCCTCGATTCCATCTATCAATCTATATATCGCGGAACTCCGAGTGCTATTTGGAGGACACAAAACAATGAAAGTGCAATGTTGACCCAGCTAGGCCGAAAGTCCACTTGTCAATTTACAAATTTCACGACATACAAATTGACGATTGATATCTGTCGCTGAGATGCAATATGACCATCGACCCTTCACTTCTCCTGGGTATATCTTCTGTTGTTTTTCTTTTGTAACCTGCCCGACTGCTTTCCATACTTTGGTATTTCTTGGAATCGGTTTCGCCATCACCGTTGTCTTCGTACTTGTTTCCAGATATGCAATAATTAAATTTTAATGCTAGTAGCCATTCTGCAGGAACCGTTAATATTGTCATTAATGTCCAAAAATCCGGAGAAGATTTGTCATTACTACAAATTAAACTAAGATTTGCGCACAAGTATGTTATCCTTTTCAAGTATTCATTTGAAAGGCGATGCAATCTTTTTTTTTTGTGCGCGGACGGGTTGGTGATTCCAAGAAATTTCTAATTCTTAATCTCTTTTCGCCGTCACCACCACCTTCACACTTTTTTTCTAATTGGGCAATTAGTGAGCTGTGATGGTGACAATCCATTCCACAAGAACCCTAGAAACTGCCATTGATCAGTGAAAGGCTCGAGGAGATTAAACCATAATTTGCGGAGGGTTATATTATTCCTCCCCGATTTTCATTTCAAACATCGTCTTGAGCAAACATAAATTCTTAATAACTTCTGGCAGCAGTTCTCTCCACACACAGTAAACACATTGGGGCAAAATGGCCAGAGGTTCCACTATTCCAGGCAATATTCTTACTATTCATCTCCCTCCGCCTAGGAAAAAACAAGGAGATGGTCCCTTGGTACACCGAGAGATATATTTCAAGCCAAAAAATTACATGGCAACCCTGGTTGCTCAGAGAACATGCTCACTTGCATTCATGGCTGTCGCAGAAGTTGATGCCATGAATTCCGAGCCAGAAGAAGATGATCTGATGGACAATGATACGACAATGGATGATGGCAATGTAGAGAATCTTCCCATTCCCGCACCCAAATTGAAATCAACCATAACGAACGAAACTTCCTAGCTCGGTGATGGCGGTGATGACAACACCAAAAGGACTTTTAGAAAAGAAACCGACGGTGAACGCAACAACCACTTTGCAGCGCGAAAGTAGGAATTCCAAATTTCCAAATTAGTCTTTTCTGGGCGAAAGAGTTTCACTGTAAAGCAATGATATGTTGATTCTCCCAAAGATATATTTCAAGACAAAAAATTATTGATTAACATCTTCGGGAATCAAGTCCAAAACTCTCGCTGCCGCAAGGCATATTCCTACTAGTCATCTCCTTCTCCCCAAAATGGACTAATTCGGGCCTCTGGAATTGCATGTGCAAGCTGTGCTACTGAATTGTTTTGGACTATGCAGAGGCGGTTTCAGCTAAGGGCTATTCCACTCGCCCTGCAACCATTTTCGTCTTCTTCCTCAGGGGAAGATTGTGAAAAATATCAACTTCAGCACAAGATGATTCATAGAGGAGAAAACTGCAAAGATTTTTCATACTGTGGATCCCATGCGTGTGTTTCTCGCAGATACCTTCAATGTTTTGGCCTGAAGATCTGGGTCCAATTTCCAAGGATAGATGTACAATTCTTGGTGTTTTTCTCATTTTTTAAATGGATTTGCTATTAAACAATATTTGCCTTCGACTCTTCATTTCTGCCTCTTTTCTGGCTTTAATGCATGTTCTAATTGGCATGGTTCGGTTCTCTCATTCTTCTTCGATATTGTGTTTACTTAGCTTATCTTTTCTAAGATGGAACATCTAAAAATTATGTGCTAATGTACTGTGTGAATCCACCAGTTTTTTATGCAAACAAAAAATGGATTACATAGTTTCAAACCGACGTTCAATTCTATTCGTAATGCAGATAGAACATAGCAATACCAATGTACAATGTTGCAGGAAAATCATTATTCTTGTTTCTAGACATGTAATTATTAAGTTTTAATGATAACAACCCACAATGCAAGAAGTTTAATACTTGAGTTAATATGTTGCACTCATGGAAGAGTGTATGAAGAACACAGTGACACTCACACGTTCCAATAAAATCTAATCTTCAACAAATCATTTGCTGACAATTAGTAGAAAATGAAGTTTAGTAGTTAAGTTAATATGTCACAATCATGGAACAATGTATCAAGAACATAGTTACATGGGCACGTTGCAATAAAATCTAATTTTCAACAACACATTTGCTGACAATTAGTAGAACATCATGGTTTTGCAACAATGGGGCTTCTTTGAAACAAAATCGTGCTTACGAAAACTGCCTTCCGCCTTTCTATTTTCCCACTCTTTTATTCCCTCTAGTTTCTCTTCCTGGTTACTTAATCGTTTTTCTCTGGAAAATTCCTTGCTCCGCAGCTTCGCGGATACACACGTTTTCAACGACCGCTTCCCCTTTCTTTAAATTGACCCTCTATTGTTCCGTGTCCCACAATCGACACCCAGAGTTCCACAATATACAAATTGACAGATGGACTTGCGCGTTGTTCGGGTCAACATTGCTCAGCGCGTGGGCGGTGTTGCAGGTTCACAACTGCACTCGTGCTCTTTTATCGCGACACCGACCGAACGCCTCCCCATTCCATACCCAGAAACTTGTCCAACTGTGAATTCCTACTAAGCGGTGTCTACATTGGACTTCTGTTGTTCCATGGCCTGCGAACAGTACCATCACTTTCACGATATACAAATTTACAACCATTCTTAGATCATACCCTCTTCTGTATTACAGTCCACCTATCATGCCCTCTTCCATGGTGCACATTTTTGCACTGAAAACTTCCGAGAAATACAATTTAACCGTCGGGTCCTTGCATATTTAGTGGAACTATTATCACCCCATTTTGAAGCCCTTTTGTCCGCTTTCCATACTTCGCCATTTGTTCAAATTTCTTTGGCAGATTGCCGGTTTGGCGGGTTGAAGAAATATTCAGTTCGTAGTCGTTGTTTCCTGTGCCCATGCCCCTTTGCAATTAGCAGTTGGAATTATATTTAAGATCTTATTGCTACACATGCAAATAGAAATTTCCCTATTCCATACTTAGTCACTTTGCTAGAATTTCGCAAATATACAAAGCGGTCGCTGAACTGCCCCATCGTAATCTCTTCCATTTTACACATTTTTCACTCAAAAATTCCAAAACATGAAATTTGACCGTGCAACACTCGGTTGTCCTGACTATCCCCGTAACTCTTTTTTTAATTTTGTCCGACGGATTTTCAAAGCTTGCCATTATTTCCTTTCTCTTCGTCGTTTCTGTCACCTTCGCACTTGTCTATAATAAAAGAAAATAAAAAGTTTTATATAAATATATACATATCTTGTTTCTAAATATGGAATTACTGGCATTTAATTCTAACAGGTCATCATGCAAAAACCATATAGAGTTTCATTGATGGGCAAAAGGCTCGAGGACATCTCGTATTGATGCACATTAAACCAAAATTTGCGGGGGGATTATATTATCCCTTCCGAGTGTTCATTTCAAAATCATGAAATCCCATTCACAAGGCGTGGCCTTCGCACGTTCACGAAACCTCCATTCATTAATTGTTCTTCGTCGTACCCACCACCTTCGCATTTCTAAATATGCAATAAATAAACTTTACTACTAACAGTTCATCATGCACCACCAATACAGATTGTCATTAAACAACGAAAGGCTCGAGGAGCTTTCCCATTCATAAGCATTTAACCAAGATTTATCGAAAAGTTATGTTATCAGTTCTAACTGTTCATTTAAACCATCATTTGTAGAAAAAAAACCTTCTCATAAACCTATGGCATCAGCTCGACAACAGTTCTGTGGAGATACAGTGAACATCTTCGGGTGCGAGGACCAGAACTTCCACTGGTCCAGGGCATTTTATTATTACTCAACCTCTGCTGCAGAGAACCAAGTAATTTGGACCTCTGGGATTGCTCATGCATGTTGTGTGCCTGAGGTTTTTGACTGTAAGGACCTGGTCTCTTGGTGCGTCGATAAATTTATTGCAGAGAAAATAATTATTCCACTGCAGGACCGCTCTTTTGTTTCTTTGTCACCTCAGGTCTTCCGCCAGATGCTGAAATTGTCGGAGCCAACATTGACATTCAGAGGATAAGATTGCAAACAGTTCCTAGCAAAGCATAATAACGGATTGGACCTCTTGCCCCTTTTTTTGGAAAACCCGAATCTAGTTCCTGAAGATATTACAAGCATGTAGGTTAGTTCATTTAGAAATCCATTTCGCGAAATTGCCTCGCTGTTTACAAGAATAACGGGACAGGAGTCCACAACTACTGTTTCTCGCATGGCTCTTTATATTTTGTATTTAAGAGTCAACGAATAAGCCATTATTGATTGGGGCAGGTTAATTTCCCATGAAATCTCTTCCCAATTGTCAAGCTACAAAAGGGAAAAGAAATTTTATATGTCATCCTATTTAGTTTTTGCAATAGCACATTCTTGTCGGTTTCCGCAATTGTCTCTGTCCAAGAATGTCAACTGCGAATTCCACCCAGTAACGTTTTGGTACCAAGCCTCGTGGAAGCACAAGGCTTCCCACTGTTTTTATGAGGTTTTTAATGGCTTCCTGTCTGTTTTCAAAGTTTTGTTGTTAGGAGAAGATGCTCCTTGCATCTCTGAACAAACAACTAGTTTTTTGGACAAGAAGGGGACACTCAAACATTTGGATAATTACACTGTCATAAGAATTTTTGGCTCCACGGAACAACCTGCTCTCCTTCCATGTCACATTACGGACATAATGTTTGTTGCAGAAGTAGCACGTCAATACAACTACTGGTTCCATCTGTTCCAAAGGAAGAAAAAAAACAGTTCATTCCTCTGCCTTAGAAAATAGGGGAGTTCATGTTGAAAAACGTCAACAAAATTGATGATTTCGCCGCACATTCTAGCATCTTCAACCTAAGATATGATGAAGACATAAGAGGATTCAACCCCTATGATATTTTTAGACAACATTTACAAACACTTGGTCTTGACGATTGTTTTGTAAATAAACACCTGCCCAAAAACAGAGACAGCGGCGACAACAGTCCTGCCTCTGATGCCGACGAGGTAGAGACAGTGCAAAGCTGCACTAAATTGTACACGCAACAAGGGAAAGGCCCCGGTGACAAGAGTGTTCAATCTGCAAATACCACTCCAAAAAGTAAGACATCTCGGAGCATCGCTCCAACGACCCATCACAGCAACAAAGAAACCCATAGTTCTTCAAACAGAGGAGCAGATAATGACCCTCCTCAGTCTAAAATTGATAGTTCTCACAAGCTTCCAGTAGAGAAGAAGAGAAAAAAAATGTGGAGCAGGCGAAAGAGATGAAAATTCAGAGTGAGAACATGGAACTTGACACTGATCTGGATACCATGATCCGCTTCCTTAATCAGCTCGGAGACGCCATCCACCATATCCATCCAATGAACATATCCGTTATCGAAAATTTTGACGAAGATGAGTCCTTCGTGTTCCAGAGCGCTGTTTTTGATAGCCGGAACAAAAAATTGATAATTTAGGAAAAAATGTTAAAAATAAGAAAGACAAATCTCATTCAGAGGTTGACCTTGCCAACATGTGTCCATCCCAAATCTATCAACTTCACATCGCGACCGGAGAAGCACTTCATGATTCCATTGGAGGCATCGAGACCGAGAATGTCAGACTGAAGGACCAAATCAAGGAATTGGAAAACGCTTTCATTCCTATGTCATTGCTTGTCGATCCTTTGGTAATAGCCATGCCTGGCACCCCTGCACCCAATGTAAAAGCATCATCTACCCTGCTCGCATTCTGTAAAGGATATGTGGAGAACAATATCAAAAAAAGAGTGGAACTAGTTACCAAGGCGTGGAAAATATCACAAACCATCTCTTCCCTTGGAACTAGGGCACATAGCTTGCTCCAGATTTTGCAGGCCGAATTAAAATATGAAGAAAATTTATTTTCAAAAACGGTCATCCCTTTTGGCAAGATTGTCAACAATATGCCAGAAACAAAAGAAGAGAAGAAGATCATCCATCCAAAAACCGCATCGGCCAATTGAATGTATGTTGGAAAGAAAAAGTAAAGAACCCACATCTCATTGTTCAGTCATGTGAACAATCCATATCGAAGAAAGATATATTATTCACAAAACTGTCAAATATAGACTTAGCCGGGAAAACCTACCACTTTCAAGACCCCCACTTAATCGTAAACTCCTTGCCCTTAACCAGGCAAGAGTTCGATAAACATGTTTCTATGTTTAATACCTTGTCTCTGCAAAAGTTTTACAGCATCCTTCAATTTGATCAAGCTCACGTCCATGACTGGCTAGTCAAATATGCAATACAGAATGAGGAAATTCATCAGGCTCTCTCTAATCTCTCTATCGACTTCCGAGAATTAGAAAATGATCTTTTCAACATAAAAATCCGGAATGAGATCAATGTCGCCCCAATGAGATGTTACATTAAAAAATGGCTCGAAAGGCAATTGAAACAGGGTGCCGACGAAAGGCAATAGACAGTTGCCAACATTCCAGCAGCCCTGGAGGACGTCCTTGAAACCGCAGTCGTCGACGACATCAATGAAACGACAGCCATAAGCAAATAGCCAAAGGGCTCATATGTACCCTCACTGTAAGTTTACTCATCGCATCCTTCTTTGTTTATCAACCCAGTTATTCCAGTTTCTTAAATACATATGTATAGGCAAACACTTATACCTTTCTATTTATTTTCTTTTGTAGCTATTGCACATCTTCTTTCCACAATCCTGTTTCTTGTACATATTTCTTTAATGGTCCGCGGGAGCCCCCAATCCCAGTCTACATGACAAACACATTGAAATTCCGCCGGTTTATGTGTAACAGACTTTCATTTTTTTGTGTATTTCAAAATTTCTAGTAGTATGTAACAAACTTTTATTTTTTCACAGATTTCAAGTAAAAATGCATTTAAATTTTTATTATGACAAATGCATTTAATTTTTAATATGTTACAAACTTTTATTCTTATCCTTCACCAGTTTGTATGGCAAATGCATTTACTCAACAATGCAATTGTCATTTACTTATACCCCATGTTCACAAAAGCATTTAAATTTTTATATTTCTTATCTCCTATTAATTTTATGTCATCATATATTTTTATCTTTCATCACTTCATATGGAAAAAACATTTAAATTTCCAAATTTATTCACTGTAAACAAATTTTTACTTTGTTACATACTTAAAAAAAAAAAAGGTTTGCTATATACTTTCCAAAAATAGATGGTGCTTTGCGTGTCAACCCTCCTTC
>ML804128.1:126579-142259 GCA_009831015.1 Picea engelmannii
CTAAGTAAAAAAGGAGCAAAACCCTAAGTAAAACGATATAGGATAGATTCCAGTTTGAATTCGAATTCAGTCTTCGAAAAAATCTAAGACAGGCATTCCATGCAGTAAATACTTTCGTAATTCTTGCAGTATGGTTTTCTATTTTTGCATTGTAGGTTTTGATAAGCCCTTGGTCAAAGCCGGTTCTGCTACTGGTAGACAATGGCGAAGGCCGAGTTAAATAATGAATCCGAATAGTATGAATGAAATGGAGCAGTAGTCAGTTGTAATCTTTAATATTGTTTTTGGCAATATAAAGAATTCAATTATATGGAGTCCATGCTCGAAGAGTTAGTTGGCTTCTAAACTCGCTGCCTATTTTCACAATGAGGAGTATTAAAATGATTTTTTTTTAAATGCATTTCAACAATTTAGTGGCTCTTCATTCTGTCCATGTTACATGGTCTTATTTTTGACAGACACTATTTGTCAAAGCTTTTATTTATTTTTTCATTAAAAGGTGTAATTGTAAAGAGGTGGGACTCTTTCCTCTCTTACATGTTTTTCTTTGTTGAATGATAAAATGGAATGTTTAGATACTTTATGCTTAACATATGGCTTCAAAGTCCAATTGTCCAAGAAATAAGTAATAAGTGTAACATATGGCTTCAAAGTCCAATTGTCCAATAAATAAAATCATATAGGCTTAAGCATTTACTTATTTAGGTTAGAGATTAGAGATGAAACTTCAGGACATCCTTATTTGGGCTAGTGAATTCAACTAGGTCAATTCTTTCAACTTATTGGGATAGTATTTGTATTTCAAAACTTTAAAGGGTTTTAGGATATGGTTATTCAAAATATGGAAAATAAGTTTATTGGATACTATTTATATTTTAAAGAATTTTTTTTTTTAAAGATTTTGAATTATGAAATTTTCTTTGAAAGATGGATATCTAAGAATATTCAAATTCATGTTACACATTTTCATATATATACGAAAGTGTTGGTTGCTACATATTTAGTATTCCTTATGTTGGGCTTCTTCTATTAACACCTATAGAAGATTGGAAAACTACTAGTATGCTTTTCGTAGGTAAACTTTGAAGGTTGAAATAGCTTCCATATAATCACATTAACACTTAACATTAACACTTGAACCCAAACCCTTTTTATGAAATGTATTACTAGAAATCTCAAAGGTTAGAATTTATGTTGCACACCAATGCATTTATTGGGTATGGGTACTATTAACATTAACATTTGAACCCAAACCCTTTCTATGAAATGTATTACTAGAGATCTCAAAGGTTAAGGGACTTCATAGTTTAAATAAAAATTACTTTACTAAAAAAACTCCTCATGGCAAGCTTCCTTATTGGTCGAAATTAAGATTACAAACCTTACTTCTCATCCCATCAAAGTAAACAAATTAAGATTACAAACCTTACTTCTCATCCCATCAAAGTAAACAAGGGAACTTTTGTTGCTCAAAGCACAAGGAATGCATAGGAACTTGAAAAGTCCTTCCTAGAATGAGAGGAAGAAAACTTTAGGGTTATAATTTTAATCTATCAACACTATGTGGGGGCTCTAAAGTCCTTTATGATGAACGTGCAACGACTAAATCAGGTTCTTAGCTTTGAGAAATTTCAAGGATGGAATTAGAAAGTTATTTAACATATTTAAGGGTGAATATATGAAAATATATAATTTTTTAGTTTGTTTTTACAATCAAACCTACAAAATTTTATGTTTCTTCAACTATAAGTGATCAAAATTATATCTACTTTCAGAATTTCACTTTCAAGAAAAAAAAAGATGATTTGAAGATAATTGTGTTACTTCAGAATTCATATTTTGTTTGAAATTTTGTATGGATATATATAGTAGATAGATCTCATGTTTATTAACTCCATATACTTTAAAATTTAAAATTTAAAATAAGGATAATTAGTGACCTACATGGCCATCTAGTTTTTTTAGGGTATAAAAATGTATGCTGACCTACATGGCCATCTAGTTTTTTTTAGGGTATAAAAATGTATGTTCAAAATTTACACAAATTTCACAACTACATTGAATATTTTTTATTATTTATTGAAATAGAGTAAATAATTTTTTTTTTTTTTTGTATCGACTCATTTTTGTGATCCCAATTCTAATAGTATTTTTTTTAAGCAATAAAGCTCAAAACAAAATTATTAAATGACAGAAAATCTTAACAAAAATCTAAAATTATTATATCATTACAAATTAGATTCAAAGATGAATAATCTGTTGATTGTAGGTTTGATAGAGAATCTAAAAAATGGTAGCCCACTCTTGTAGCTTGGGTCCACTCTTGTTGAATTGTAGGTTTCTAAAAATTATAGTGCAATCTGTTGTTTTGGTTGAGGAGACACTCATTAGAGAGTTACTTTTAAATTTTGGATGAGAGATTCTTCCACCAAATATTTTCCCCTTGTGTTAAAATTAACTCTTGGATGAGAGTTGAAATTAATGTTTAGAAAATCTCATCCAAGAGTTAAATTCAAACTTACCACAAAAATATTTTCAAGGAAACAAAACCTAAATAAAAAATTCTTCAGCTAGAAGAATCCAAAAAAAAAAAATTGTTTGATCAACAATTTTATATATACTTGATCTGAAATGGATCCAGACTAAAGATGTAAGAGAAAAGTTAAAGAAAAAAATAATTAAAATGACAAGGAAACATATAGAAGAGAAGGATAAGGAATGAGAAGTGAAGAGCCATGGAGGTTGGATTTCCCTTACCCCCTATCTCTCCCTATTTCTTCACTCTTGCTCATTTCCAAAGGGCTTTTGGTGAAGAAGGAGGAGAGCATTGTAAATTTGCAAACTTGAAGAAAGAAGAATATTGAGCACCATCCAACTAGTTTTCCCAAATGGGTTCCAAGGTAAAAAGCACGCCTGTGTTTTTCCTCTGTATGTTGTGGTTAAATTCACCCTTGTGTTATTGAAGCTTGTTGGTCATATTTTTAAATCACATCTCTGTATTTCCTTGAGTGGATGTGGAGTTAATTGTTGCTTCTATTTTTTCTTATGGTGTGTGAGAATCTACTGGTAATGGTGACATAACATGTTGGTTGAGAGTAGTCTATGTGCATATTTTCCTTTTAGTGGTTTTGATGAGCCAGGTTGAATTTATGTTGTAATTTATTTTCTTTGAACCTCTGCCTACTTGCAACAGCTAGAGGGCGTAGATCATCCATCTATTGTCTCATAGAGATCAAAGGTTGTCATTGAATAATTGTTATGCATAAGTTACTAAGTTAAGTAGTACAATTTATCTCCCTTCTCATACTCTCTCACCTTGGTCGATGTTCTGAGTCACCGGGCATTGCAAGGGATGATTCTCCTTTTTCTTAGGCATCCAATTTGTTTGTTGGGCATTCAAATTTTTGTGGGTCGAACTCACCTAACCCTAGGTGTTTACATTATTCTTGGGTTGAATTTCACCTTACTTGGGCATGTAGTTCATTTGCTGGGCATCTTACGTTGTCTACCTCACTAAATATATCCCATGCATTTATTCCTTGTTGTGTGTAAAACCTAGTGCTCAAGGAAGACCCACACACTTGCTCATTGTTGTCCAAATGTTGTGTGTGATCTTTGGCATGAGGAGAGACTCTAGGTGCATCTTCATTATTGCATAAGATGCATGTGAACCCTAGCTCAGGTGAATACCCACACATTCCCCTTCATTGTTGGCCAACCACTAGATGTTCTTTGTTATCAACATTTGAGTGTGGACCTTAGTTTGTGGAGAAGCCATTCCATGTTTCATTTTTTAGTGGACGTGATAAAAACCTAACCCTAATCCACCTTGAGTGTTTGGTGTAACGCCTCAACATTGTACGCCCTAAACCTATCTCCAAGGCACTCAAAGGAATCCATATTTGTTTCATGGGTACCCCATGATCTTCCCTCTGTCAATTGCATTACCTTTGCCTCATCTCCGCTTGTTGAGATCCTCAACACTGGTTGTATGTCCTCTAAGAGAGCTAGCCATGTTCCCTATTGTCCACTTGTATCAAAACTATATGGAACGTAGCTAACATGGTTTAAATGATGCTACAGTAAAGAGACAGATAATGATTGGGTTGGTAACATATAGCTCCACCACTCAGGCCACCTTCACTTAGTCGATGATTAATCCATTGTTTATGGAGGCACCTAGGTATCTTCCATTCATCAAAAGAGTTGAAGTGCTATGTGGATTATATGATTTCTCAAGCATGTGTTGAAAAATATGTGTTCCATGATTCTAAGGTTCTCATTAATGGGTGAGTGAGATACTAATGCACACTAATATGCTATCATTAATCATTTTACAAACTAAATAATGAATTAGTTACTCAATTCATAAAATAGAAGAATAGTTGCATGAGCATTGTATTGAGCCCTGAAGCGAATTCAAGATAATGAACAATAGGCTATCCTACGTTTTTGTGATAGAATGTGCATAACTTAGATGTCTATTGGATTGAATTGTCTTTTTATTGCTAGTAATTGATGAGTGCAGGGTAGAGGACTGAGTATTGGTATCCTTCAAAAGATAGATAATTCTAGGAAAACTCAAAGATAAAACTGAGATAGAGGCAAGAGCAAAAAAAAAGAGAAGAAGAAGATAATTCTGCACAAGTATCCATGTTGGTAAAGTGAGTGGGCTATGAGCCCCTTGATTGTGGATTGATATTCTTGACCAAAACAATTTTTATATCACTCATAGTTGAATTACATATGGAAAAAAGAGAAGATGAAGAAAGAGGGTGAAAAAAGAAAGGTCATTTGGAAAAAAACAAAAAAAAAAAAACTATTTGTATTGATGTTTATCTTTGGGATATTGGAATGTGACTTCTTGTAGAATTTTGGCATTGGATTTAAACTTCATAACTCTTTAATATGGGATGCCAAAGAAATCAAATATGAAAATATAATCACAAGATACTTTTTTGTTGTAAGCTAGATAGTATTTATATTAATATTTTACAAAAATGATTACAACCATGATTATTTGTGGCCTGCCACTTGGGAAACTAGAACCATGGTAAATTAGAAAAAAAATAGTGATTGATGTCCAAAAAACCATTTTAACTTTCAGATACTTGAAAATAGTAAATCCTATATAACATTGATAACATCCTAAGGGATAAAAAGTAGAAAGGATAGGAAAATATTAGTTCTTATCAGGATATAATTCATAACAAAATAGAAACATATTAGCCAGCCTATGAGGATGTGTGCCTGCTTCTACCCATTCTGAGTGTCTTCCCGCACCATGGGGTATTCATCCATGAGAATAGGGTTGGAGGGTGTGCCTTCTGATCCTTGAATGCACTCAAATATTGCTAGAGGATCATTCTCAATGTTTTTTGGGATGGACACAATGATGTAATATATTAAAGAGATCTAAAGACTACTTCAAATTTATTGTCCATTAGGTCCAATTTGTGAAGGATGGTATGTTGTTGTTTACCTTTCTCCTCTACAATATGGGTTTTAAAGGCCTTGTTTAGCTAGTATATTTTAGTGAGCTTGAATATTTGGGTATCCCTTGTACGAGAAAACCCCATAGTAGGAGTCCAACCCTCAAATTTAGATTCAATTTGCTAGATTTGAAAATGTTTTTTTCTTTTATGTAAAACCAAGTTCTACGTTTGAGCCATCTTTTCCTTCACTTAGGAAAACCATTTGTGGTAATCATTGGCTTCCTTAATGAGATCCTTCTGGGATTTGGTTATGCATTGAGGAGGATTCTAAGGGGTGGAATTTTTGGTATTTTCCCTAGACCCCCATCAAAGCCCCCTTTTGATAGACTATGGGCCCATCTCATTACCTATTTTTTGCATTATTGAATGTAAAAGCATGAGAGGGGCAGTGTAAAGGGACAAAGGAAGGACTTAGGTCCTAATAGGATAGAATAAATACCCAGGAGGAATTCACCCACCCCATAGAGAAAAATAATATGGAATTTCTAATCTCATCCAATTGTGAATGTGACACTTAAACTACAGAACTAGGGAGGATTGAGCCACATAGCAAAGAGTATAGAATTAGATAACTAACTAGCAAGTTTGAAGTTGATCCAGGTGAGCTCAGCCTGGGGAGGAGACCAAAACCACCTCTGCATCCAATAGCCCGTTCATCTTCAATTGACCCTTTGTGTCTACAATTAGAGATGGATAGAAGAACTAAAGTCTTTGCTTCTTCCATATGATGGCATGCAAGGTGGTCATGCTAACAAAATTATGCCAACAACTATAGGATGGACGAGCTTTCTCCATACTAATGGCCCTCATCCTTCTTCTCATTTGTAACCTCATACCTCACATGTGCAACTACATGTAAAATAGGCTCCTCCGAGCACATGGGGCTAGTCCCTATCCTAGTATATGACACCCCATATGGGTGCTAATCACAATATACTTGATAAAGATGAAAATAATAAGAAAAATCATGATTACATGAAAAAAAGAAGCAAAAATACAATGGGAAAAATCTATATGGGTTTTCACATGGAATAGATGAGGAAATGAGCTCAAAAAATGTAAGGAACTTGTTGGTGATATGAATAAATAAGTCAATGTTGATATAGACACCATTGGTGAGTCAAGAGTTTTCATAAATTTTAAATTACATGAACCTAGATTTCATTTTTTTGTTAAAAAATAATTTGAAATTATATATTTAAGTAGGGACAACATCTAACTAGTGTCAAGATCCTATCACACCATGAAATTCATAGGTATTAATATGTGGTTTCAATGACATCTGCATTGACAACAATTTTCTAAAGAACATGGATGCAACTAAAATTGAAGAAATGGGACTTAAGATTCTTGATTGCATAGCTTGAGATAATGTAAATGAGATGGTTCAAACTCATTGTCAAGGTAAATTGTTCATAACACAATATCAAATTTGTGTAGATTTGTAAAGCACAAAACACTAAGAGATGCAATCTAATATCATGGTTTTAACCCCTGGAATATACTATGTATTGATCATGTATTTTTTATATGATGTGGTTTATGTGATGGGAATAAGTACATGTGGGTTGAGATATAATGATCTCATTTTGTGATCATGTGAAATGCATTGTAAATATCCCTAATGCCAAGCTCAAGGCCTAGGATCAACAAGTGAATGTATAGGAGTCCAAATGGTGGGCTAGGTATACAATGTGGTGGGTATGTTTTCCATGATATGATCATGTATATGTAAACACATGTATGCAAAGAAAAAATGCACAATAATATAACATCCACCAAAATGATTGCTTCAGAGAGAAACAAGGAGAATATGGTACCAAAAGAGGGAAGAGGAAAGGGGGTTGTTAGGTGATTTAACCTTGTCATTTTCCTTTGGAAGTACTATATTTTATTTCCCATGTTTCCTTACAACATTCACATCAATATTTGACTTGTGGGTGTGAGCTAAGTACAAGTGTCATATCCTTGGGAAGAGAGTATATCACATGTGAGAAAATTTCTTCCATTGTCTTTTCCATGACCATTTTATCATTATCATTAGGAAACTATTGGTAGAGGGAGAGAGGAGACAAGCTCCCTTGTTATGACAATGTTTTCCTCTAGCTATTATGGCTACTATCACTATTATGGAAAGAATTTCCCATGTACTTCGAGCTCGTAGGAGCTCATGGAAGTTGTGGAAAGCTCGTTGTTGAAAGTGGGTAAATAATTAGTATGGTTGGAGAGAAATAACATGCCTAGAATGTACATGGTAGCTGAATATAGTACCATAAGGTAAATAATAGATTGGACTCCTTCTAAACACAATAAAGAGCACTAGGAAGAGTACCCTTAAGGACTATTAAGTAGAGAAGGACTAGGTATTCCTTATGTTGTGTGGGGTAGTGGAAGAGAGTGTCATGGATGGTCTGATGGTTGGAAGAGGAACAAGAGAGTTATAGAGTGAGTATATGGCTTGTCATGAGAGTGGGTTGGGTTGAGTGAGTTTATGAGCCTCATAGGAGATTCCTTCACCCTGGGGGTACCATTGTCTATCTTGGTGGTGGAACCCTTAGCCAATTCCTACAACTGGGTGGAAAATCAATCCTTGGAAACCACTTTAGTAGACATGGATAATTTGCAAATATGTATTTATAGTCTTTGTGTTCATGGAATGCTTCATTGTTGTGTTAATATTGAAATTAATGGGTAAAGAATGAATTCAAATTATGCAATGTTATTTCTATCATTTTATATGTTCATATTAATGTTGTAATTGATCATTATTAGAATTTAAATTTAACCTCATATATAGATGGTTTAACTGAGAAAATTAAATTTGTGGATTTTGTTGGATTGTCAAGGAAGGTATCTGAGGATTCTTCACGCAAATAGATTATTGCACATTAAAAGTGGTAAAGAGGATAAGATAAATGAATTGTTATGAAATGTTTCCTAAAAACTTTCCACACGTGGAAATAGAGGATCAATAGATTCCAAGGCCACCTGTAAAACATTAATAACCAATGTTGTTGCAAAGTAAACGTCACCGAAATGTTTGATGTCAATGACTACAAAAATGATAGAAACCTCGAGGGAAACATTATGAAGCATAAAAAATTTAGGGTTCAATTAGAGGAGGGGGATGAACTCTCATGTTGGATTATTATTTGTAGGTAACCCTAATGAGATAGAATTACAGATACCAAGGATAAAGTGTAAGGAGTTTTGACATTAATGTTCACTTTTCATATGAATAAGTGAGTATGAAACTCATGCCAAAATATAACATAGGTTACTAAAGTGGAATCATTCTAAAATTATTAGGGGTGCAATATTGATCTAAATTGTATCTTGGAAAATGTTTGTAAATGTTGTAAATAAACATGTTTTTGTTTTATTTCATTTTATTTTGTCTTCTGGTGCAATGGTAAGGTGAAACAGATAGTTGTGATGGTTGGCCTTCCAAAGGAAGCCCATTAAAAGAAATAAGGGTTGTAGTGAAGAGGGAAATGACGGGAGATACAAGGAGAAAGAGGGAAGAATAGTAGCAAAAATTAAATCTCGAAGTGGGTAGCATGTTTGAGGTTGAGTGGACAAAAGAGTTAATGTGCCCATTCACTCTAAGTGAAGGTGTCTCTGTTAGGGACCTAACCCCTCACATAGATAGAATAATATATTTTCCATGTAATAAAGGTTGACATTAGTTAATAAGGCCTAAATATATTTTCCATGTAATAAAGGTCGATATTTGTTAGTAAGTCCTATTAACAAATGTGAACAAGTCAATGTAAGAATACCTAATAGAAGCTTTCGCTTCTAGAAAGATCTTCCTATAGAATGATCCTTAGAATATAGAATTAGTATAAATAAGAGTAGGAGTCATGAGAAAGCTTTTCTTGAGAAATATTTTAATAGAGCTATGCTCTGCTGAAAGTTTCCCCCTTGAAGAGGCAAGTGAACATTGCTTTCTTTGAATAAATGTATTATTTCTGGTGTTGCTCTTCTCATATTTTTCTTTTCCATTGATATTTGTTGAATATTCATGTTTCTCCATATTATATTACATCTGGTACCATACAAGTGGTATCAGATCACTTTCCTTCGCGGGAATTGTGGGTTAATTTTTTCCAGGGTAGAGACGTGTTTCAACATCTTTAAACTACAGTGATCTGTCATTCAATGCATAAATTTGTGGTTGGTGAAGCATACATGCAAGAAATAAAAGATGTTTTAAATCTCACATTGTTGGACACCTTTGTAACCCCTTTTGGTACCCCTTCGAGTGGTAGCACATTAAAAAACACTTGTATACACACTTTCTATTCCAAGTACCTCTAGTATATTGGGATCCCCACTAGGTATCCTGAAACCAACCGATCGACCAATCGACCACTTGACTATTATGGTTCCACTAAGAAAAAAACTTGAGAAGATACTCTCTAGTACCTAGTTAATTGGATAGTATGACTAAGGGTACGGTCTAGTCTCCTTAGTTGGTTCCCCGAGATATTGGGGCAATTACTATTATTCGACCTTGCACATATATCAGAGAGCTATAGCACATGGTAAACCCTTGTCTACTGGAACCCTCAAAACTCTAACCCGTGGGACATAAATATAACAGAAAAGGAATAGACAAGATCTGTTGTCGTGCAACCTTGCCTCCTACATTTTGGTTGTGAAATTACTACACATTTTTTCCTGTTAATAATTTGGGCATTTTGACATTGTAGTATTATTCAGATTGAAGTATAACTTCTCAAGATCCTGGGTCCTGCCTGCACCCTTATTTGAGACCTATCTCATTAGATTCACCTTTTTTCCTTGATCATTGTGATACATGTCATTCTTAACCTTTTTTCTACCCAATTGACCCATACCCTTCCCAACACCCTTATTTCTCACTCATCCCATTGGCTTCCTCTCATTTCCCTGATCATAGTGGTATATATAACTTATCTACTTTTTTGTCCATGGACCCACCCCTCATTCCCTCATGGCTCCCACCCATAAAGAAGAAACCAATAAAAAATTGAGCACTAACCTTACTACCCTTCAGGCCAAAGTGCATAATGGCATTCTTGTCATTCATGCCAAAATGTACCACATCCAAGAACAACTCAGTAACCAAATTTCTGAAGTCAATTCCACTCTCCAATAATTCATGAACAAATTTCAGGATCCTTCCTCCTCTGATCCACCTCTCTATACTGAAGGTGTTGACTCCAACCATCCTTTGCACTCGCATTCCAACTCCCTACCTTGTGACACTCATCTTCCCTAAGTCGAGGTGAACAAATGTGATAGCTCGGATCCATAATCTTGGGTTACTCAGATGGAACACCATTTCTCTCTCCATGGCATTAATAATGAGTTGACCAAGCTTCATTATGGAATTATATATTTGGATCCAGAACAATGGAAATTGTAGCAATGGCACTGAAATGAATGCCAAGGGTATGTTGCTTAGACACAGTTTGTTGATGAGTTGTATGAACGCTTTGACACTGATACCCACCATTTAGGACATCTGATCAAGTTGAAATAGTATGTCACAATGGAACATGTTATCGTTGCCTTTGAGAACTTGGATTTTCGAATGGAGGGAACGATAGATGCATTCTTTCAGGAATGCTTTATCAGTGGCCTCAAGGATGAAATCTGAGCCTAGGTCATCATGGCTCACCCCCAGAATTAGTTGGAAGCAACTAAATATGCCAAGGAGGCACTACAGGTCATCTTGACTCAACATAAAACCCACTTTTGTTCCCCACCCAAAACCCACCACCCATGCAACTCAGGCCCCTCCTATGAAGGTCCAAAAATTAACATGGGATAGTATCGCAAGTTTGTTCGTAATTATGGAAAAATTGTGGCTCCTCTCACAACTCTCCTTAAAAAATGTTTTCGATTGGACTCCAACAACCAACCAATCCTTCCAAGCCTTGAAAGAAGCTATGTGCACAACTCCTATACTGGAACTACCTGACTTCACCAAAATATTTGTTCTAGAATGTGATGCATCTAGGAGAGGAATCAAGGAAGAACTCATGCAACATGGATGACCTTTGGATTTCACCAACAAATAGTTGTCTGACCGACATTTGGGAAAATTGATTTATGAAAAGGAAATGTTGGTTATTTTGCATGTAGTGGATCTCTAGCACCCTTATCTATTGGGAAAATGCTTCCAAATTAAAACAGATCATCAAAGCATCAAGTACTTCCTGGAAAAACAAATTTCATCCCTAGAGCAACAAAAATGGGTGACCAAGTTGTTTGGATATGATTATGAGATTTTTTACAAGAAGGGAAAATAAGATGTGGTGGTTGATGCTATTTCTAGGAAATATGAAGATGAAGGGTGCTTCTTTTCCCTCTTATTCATTAGAGCAGGATGGCTTCAGACTATTTGACAGGAATAGTTTCAAGACACCAAAATTTCCAACCTAATCCAAAAATTTCAACAAGATCCACAAGTTTCTCACTCTTGGCACAATGAAGAGTTTCGATATAAAGGTCGCTTATATTTAAGGAAACAGTCAACCCTTAAACCCAAGGTGTTCTTTGAGTTTCACGCTTCACCTACAATAGACCATTCATATTTTACCAAAACTTATGAATGGGTAAAACGATCTTTCTTTTGGGATGAAATGAAATAAGACATTTTCACCTTTGTGGCCAAATGTGGTGCATGCCAATGCAATAAGGGAGAGACTGTCAAACCTCCTGGTACACTCCAACCACTCCCACTTCCACCTACTATTTGAGCGAATATTTCCATGGATTTCATTTTTGGCTTACCCAAATTAGGAAATAATTCAGTGATCATGGTGGTAGTGGATCATCTTTCCAAATATGCTCATTTATGTGCTCTTCAACACCCGTTCACAACATCCACAGTGGGTCAAATTTTTGTGGATAATATATTCAAACTCCATGGAATGCCTCATTCTATTATTTCCAACCATGATCCCACTTTTACCAGTAATTTTTGGAAATAACTATTCAGGCTCTAGGGAAATCTATTGCATCTCAGCACAACTTATCATCCCCATACTGATGACCAAATGGAAGGGGTCAACAAGTGTTTGGAAACATATTTGAGGTGTTTTGCATCTCATAGAAAACATCAACGGGTTCAATGGTTACCCCTAGTTGAATGGTGGTACAACACCTCTTATCATACTACCACTTGCATGACTCATTTTGAAGCAGTCTACAAACATAAGCCACCATTGGTTCTCCCATACATGTCATGTGTCTCCAAGGTTCAGTAGGTTGACCGTAATATTACCGTTCGCATGAGAATTCTCCATACTCTCAAAGACAATTTGGTAATGGATCAAAATCACATGAAGAAGCAAGAAGATCAGGGTCATTCTGAACATCAATTTGTTGAAGGGGGTCAAGTGTTTCTCCTCCTCCAACCATACAAGTAGAATTCACTCAAGGCCCAGTAGTGTCAGAAACTTGCACCAATATTTTGTGGACCTTATACTATTCTCAAACACGTGGGGCCAACGGCCTATCAATTAGCTTTGCCCATTCACTCTAAGTTACATCATGTTTTTCATGTCTCATGCCTAAAGAAAGTGATTGGCACCAAATGCCACACCCAGAATAGCCTTCCAGAGTTGGTTGAAGAAGGTTCCATTGGGTTGCAACCACAATTCGTATTGGACCAGAGAGAGTGTCGTCTCTGTCATCCATCAAGGAATTTTTGGTCCACTGGAAGCGTACTCCACCAAAATATGCCATCTGGAAACCGACTACCATTTTGAAGTAGTTTCCTCATCTTAATCCTTAAGGACACGACTCTTTTTCAAGGGGGAGGGCATGTTAGGGACCTAACCCCTCACATAGATAGAATACTATATTTTCATGTAATAAAGGTCGACATTAGTTAATAAGGCCTAAATATATTTTCCATGTAATAAATACTGACATTAGTTAGTAATGAATATTTAATACATGTGAACAAGTCAATATAAGAAGACCTAATAGAAGCTTTCACTTCTATAAATATCTTCCTTTAGAATGATATTTAGAAAATAGAATTAGTATAAATAAGAGTAGGAGGCATGAAAAATAGTGTCTTGAGAATTATTGTAATAGAGCTATTCTATGTTGGAAGTTTCCCCCTCGAAGAGGCAAGTGAACATTGCTTTCTTTGAATAAAGGTATTATTTCTAGTGTTGCTCTTCTCATATTTTTTCGTTCCATTGATATCTTATGAATATTCCTATTTTTGCATATTATATTACATCTGGTACCTAACAATCTCTAAGCCATGACATCTGTAGTTTTATTCTCCACTATGAGTAACAATACATAGAGTATGTGTATAGTTCACCCCCTTTGTAATTTTCTCCTCGGCTTAATAAAAGTCCCATTTGAATGTTGAATCTATGAATTACTACAATCTATGCTTTGAGAATTTGGTTTTGACTTACGAAAATCTATGCATACTCAATTGAAGTGTGTTTTTAGTCTATAGAACCCATCCAAAGAGTAGTCGACTGATTTTTCATTTGGTCGACCTGACCATCAAAGCATTTGATTGGTCTCCCATTCGGTTGACCTGCCAATCAGAGAGTTCAAATGGACAGTCTTTGGGCCAACTCGACTTGTGGGTGGTCGATGGGTTTATTATTTGGTCGGTTGGTCACACAAATAGTCAACTAGTTCATTAGTTAGTCAATTTGTTTATTGATTAGCATATTGCAGGCCTTGCAACCATTCATGGAAGGCCAAGACAAAAAGAATAATTTATTATGTAGAAGCATATCTGTTTATGAGATGGATGGGCCCTAGGTCTACCATTTACAGATTATATGGTATCATAGCATGTGTGAAAGGCTTAGAGAAAACCTGCATGGTAAACACCTGCAATGAGTACCAAAATAATGGAAAATCATTTCTTCTAGGCCTACAGAGAAGCATAGCACCATTGATGGTGGGGCACCATCGTGAAGAATATCAGAGGGAAGACCTGAAGGTCAGATTGGCTCAACTGGAGCAAAGCATTGCTACATTGACAAAGTTGGTGACACAACTGCTAGTAATGATGGGTAAGGAAGCACACTCCGCAGAGACCGAGTATGAAGAACACAAGGTTGGCACAAAATGTTCCAAACGTGAGATGCTTGGAAACTTAGGTAATGAAAAAAACGTTTCTTCATCTTCCAGTGTTCCTTTCAAAGTTGAAGCAAAGCTTGAAATACCCATGTTTAATGGACAAACTAATGTTGAAGCCTTGGATAGTTGGTTGAAACAATTGGAAGTTTACTTTGGTCTTTATCAAATCCAAGAAACATAGCATATCTCCTTTTCCTATTTGAAGATGAAAGAACATGCTTTGTTATGGTGGGAGAGTTATGTGGATGCACCAAGGAAAGGAAAGAATCCCATGGTGATGAAATGGGATGACTTTGAGGGATTACTAAAGTCACAATTCTATCCCATATGATACAAAGAGTAACAACTCATGAAGTGGTAGTACCTTCAACAAGAACAAGGACAAGGAGTGCAAGAGTAAGCTTCTTGAGTTTAGGAGGTAAGCCATCATGTTGGGTATCTCTCTGGAAAATCCAAGGGTGATGATGAAGTACCTTGGAGTATTTTTTAGCCATATCCAAAGACAATTGCAGCTTCATGGTGTGAAAAGCATAGATGAGGAAAGCAAGAAGGCTCTCTACATAGAGTTGGAATCCAAGAAAGGAAAACAACACATGGACTAAGAAGAAACCAATAAGAAAAGAGACAAGAATATGGCATCCACAACCAAGAAACATAAGGATTCTAATAGGCATTGCAAACATTGTGATGTGGATGGGCACACAAAAGAGAAGTGCTGGAAAATTCATCCAGAATTGCGTTCAAAGTGGCTAAAGTCCAAGAGTAAAGAAAAGGAATATATTTAGACAAAAGAAGAAGTGATACAAAGCACCTCTGATTTGGACGAAATCGTAGTTTGCACGATATTGCAATAGCCAAAAGTGTGTGGAGATAAGCGTGTTGTATTCCAAATCAAAGTGAAAGTGAAGAACCAGAAGGTAAATGTCTTGTTTGATAGTTATTCTTAATGTAATATAGTTTTTGAAACATTAGTTGACGAGTTTGGTATAGAAAACTACGATCTAGTGCAACTAAGTTCACTAGTATGGTTGTAAGGGGAAATTGTTATGAGAATCACTC
>ML804128.1:142359-160113 GCA_009831015.1 Picea engelmannii
TATGGCCGTATAGACAGTTTCTTGACGAGCTTGGGCTTTACCAAGAGTAAAGCAGATTCAAATCTCTACTTCAAGATCATGGAGAATGAACCAGTAATACTATTATTGTATGTGGATGACTTATTCTTAACTAGAGAAGAAAATCTCATCACTGAATGTAAACAGAGACTTGTCGTTGAATTTGAAATGAAAGACCTTGGCCTATTGCATTACTTCTTAGGTCTTGAAGTATGGCAGAGTCTGGAAAGAATCTTCCTTAACCAGGGGAAGTACACAGTCAAAATCTTAAAGAGATTTGACATGCTAGAATACAAGTCCATGAATACACCCATGGAAGCAAAGCTGAAGTTGTTGGTTGATACTTCGTCAGATTTGATAGATACCACTCTGTACAGACATAGTATTGGATCGCTGATGTACCTGACAAACACCAGACCAGACATCTGTTTTGCAGTGAACACCTTGAGTCAGTTTCTGGTAAAGCCCAGACGTGTTCATCTAGTGGTTGCAAAACATGTGATGAGGTACCTTAAAGGTACAGTGGATTATGGTCTCAGCTATGATGGAGATCATGACTTCACACTGAGTGGATATACTGATGTAGATTGGGCAGGAAGCATTACTGACAAAAAAAGCACTTCCGGATGTTGTTTCAGTTTGGGATCGGCTATGATCTCGTGGCAGAGTAGGAAGCAATCTAGTATTGCTCTCAGCACAGCGGAAGTAGAGTACATTGTCGCATGTTCTGCTAGATGCGAAGCTATATGGCTTCGAAAGTTGCTGATAGGCCTATTTGATTTGAAGATGAGAGCAACCACGATTCTATGTGACAATCAAAGTTGTATTAAAATGACAGAGAATCCTGTGTTCCACGACAAGTCGAAGCACATAGAGATTCGCTATCATTTCATCCACGACATGGTACAGAGAGGAGCCTTGAAGCTCCAGTACATTAGCACGGATGAACAGGTTGCTGATGTGATGACTAAGCCTCTATCTCATGTAAAGTTTGAACACTTTCGAGATAAGCTTGGTATTGTCCGAAAGGACCTTCCCTGAAAGGGGGAGTAGATGCATTCCTTGCTTCTGACCTCGCTGTTAGACGTAAAGCAAGATGAGTCATGCTTCTAACCTCATTCTTAGATGTAAATCATGGTGCCGTGTGATCCTTGCTTCTGACCTCACTGTTAGACGTAAAGCAAGATGAGTCATGCTTCTGACCTCGCTGTTAGACGTAAAGCATGACGTCGTGTGATCCTTGCTTCTGACCTCGCTATTAGACATAAAGCAAGATGAGTCATGCTTCTGACCTCGTTGTTAGATGTAAAGCATGACGTTGTGTGATCCTTGCTTCTGACCTTATTGTTAGACATAAAGCAAGATGAGTTATGCTTATGACCTAGTTGTTAGACATAAAGCATAACGTCGTTGATTCCTTTCTTCTGACCTAGTTGTCAGACGTAAAGAAAGATGATTCCTCGCTTCTGACCTCGTTGTTAGACGTAAAGCAAGTTTTTGATGTGTTCCTTGCTTCTGACCTCGTTGTTAGACGTAAAGCAAGATGAGTCATGCTTCTGACCTAGTTGTTAGACGTAAAGCATGACGTTGTGATTCCTCGCTTCTGACCTAGTTGTTAGACGTAAAGAGAAATGATGATATTACTTGCTTCTGACCTAGTTGTTAGATGTAAAGAAAGATGTGACTGACATTGAGCTACCAGCTTAACCGCTGTGACATTGAGCTAGTGTAGTACTTTGATGTGCTAGCCTAGTGTTGTGATGAGGTATCATTTTTAATGATACATATTTGATGCAGATGATGATAGCATTCTTTCGAGAATGATGATGTTGCTAATGAAGAAAACTTCTGATGACTCGTAAATGTGCTAAGACAATGATTCAAGATGATATTGACGATACTGTCCTCCAGATGCCACTGATGATGCAGACCTCTCTCGCTTGATGCTGATGAAGAATACCCTTCTTGTTAAGGGGGAGTGTTGAAATAATGTAACTGTGAAGAGCATTCTTATTATTATTTTATTATTGGATTAAATCATCATTGCGGATTAATCATGTCATTATTATTATTATTGTTATTGGATTAATCCCCATTGTGGATTAATCATGTCGATAATTGTATAAGGACCAAATCCCGTTTTGCGGATTGGTCATCGGACAATTACAAAAGGCAGAATAAGAAGTCGGCCCCAGAAGTTATAATGGAAGACCCAGAATTAATTAAAGGTGGGTTTACCCACCCAGAGTGAGAGGTTGACCCTGCCAGATTGTGACCTTTCACACGTGCCAGTTTGATATAAATAAGAGGCTAGTGCCTCACTTCTAACACACAACTCACTTGCTCATTCTCTTATGAGGCAAGCTGCAATTACCAGTTGGAGAGAGGGAGAAGAGTGGCGCATATCTTGGGGAGGAATTTCTGTATTGGTTTGAGTTATCTCTTGAACATTGTATAAGCTATTTATGATAAGGAATTTTTTGTTGGGTTTTCTTCCCCTAGAGGGTTTCCCAGGATAAATGTCGTGTCTCTTGTGAATGTGTATTTCTCAGTGATCTTGTTCTTATTATGCTCTTATCTATTGAAATGCAAATAACTATAATAATGGCATAAACATTAACAAAGAGGAGGGTCATTTAACCAATGTTGAATTCCAAAATCTAGAAATGTCTAATAGTGCAACTGAAATTCAACATGGTGTCAACAACATGTGTCATATGAATAGTAATGACCCTGACACACCATAGTTGAAGCTTGAAAAAGGTGCTAAGGGGATCTTAGCATTAATATTTGATCCATAAACGATAGGCATATGGCCTGTCTATCTCACCAACATGGATGCTTCTATGAAATAACATATTCTTTTTGTCTCGGCCTTCCTCGAATGGTTGCAAGGCTTGCAATATGTTAGTCGATAAAAAAATTGAATAGCTAATGAATTGATCGAGTAGTTGCATGACTAGTCGACCAAATAATAAACCCATCAACCACCCACAAGTCGAGTCAACCTAGTGACTATCCAGTCGAATTATTCAAAGGCTTGATTGATCAAATGGGAGATTGGTCAAATGCTTTGATAGTCAGATCGACCAAATGAAAACACAATCAACTACTCCAATGGTCAAGTTGATCAAATGAAGTCTCAACCAATTAAATGAAGGAAAATACACCACAAGGGAAACCCAGTCAGAATGAGTCGATCAATGGTTGGAAAAAATGCTTAGAGGGAGTTTTTGGTAACCAACAACAATTAAAATCATTTGGGAGTGAATTGGGTAATTGGAAAAGAATAAAAACGTCTATAGTGTATGTAATCTCACCTAGGTAAGTATAAATTCGCCCAGGAAGTAAATAAAATGCCTAGGGGTCTGTAAATTCTCCCAGGTAAGTTTAAATTCGCCCAAGCAACAAAAGAACACTTTGGATAGGTTTTACATGCTAAAAAGACACTTCAACAAAGTATGAATAGATTTTTGTAACTCAAAACCAAATTCCCAAAGCATAGATTGCAGTAACTCATAGATTCAACATTTAAATGGGACTTTTATTAAGTTAATGAGAAAATTACAAAGGGGGTGAGATATACACAAAATCTATGTATTGTTACTCACGATGAAGAACAAAATTGCAGGTGTCATGGATAAGATACATTTTCACTTATAATGAATAGGAATATTAACTCTTTCGTCCACTCAATCTCCAATAGGTTTCCCTCTTCGAGCTTTAATTTATGCTATTGTTCTTCCCTCTTTCTCCTTGCATCTCCCTTAATTTCCCTCTTCACTAAAACCCTCATTGTTTTTAATGGGATGTCATTGGAAGTTCAATCATCATAGTTGTTCATTTCACCTTCCCCTTGCACTGGAAGACAAAATAAAATGAAATAAAACAAAAAAACATGTTTATTTACAAAATTTACAAACATTTTCCAAAATCCAATTCAGATCACACCTCCCCATTTGAAGGCTTTTGGTCTCAAAAAGTTGGACCATTAAAGAGACAGAAGCACAAGGCCCCCATTTTCCTTTGCATATCCACCATTCTATTGCTGACGAAGGTGGCTTGTTTCCTGTTTGTTTGCAATTATTTTGCTGCTAGATGAGTTTTTATCTTTCTCTCTTGATGTTATTTGACAAAGTATTCCTTGCCACACTTGACCAAGAGGTACTTGTTTTCTCTCCTGTAGAAGGTAGCATCCCTATCCCACAAGAAGGGGCTACCCAACATCACTCTGCAAGTGTCCAATGGTGCAACTTCACATCCTACCTCATCATCATAGCTGGCACTAATGGAGAACTTGATTTTACATCTTAGAGTGATTCTCATAACAATTTCCCCTTACAACCATACTAGTGAACTTAGTTGCACTAGATCGTAGTTTTCTATACCAAACTCGTCAACTAATGTTTCAAAAACTATATTACATTAAGAATAACTATCAAACAAGACATTTACCTTCTGGTTCTTCACTTTCACTTTGATTTGGAATACAACACGCTTATCTCCACACACTTTTGGCTATTGCAATATCGTGCAAACTACGATTTCGTCCAAATCAGAGGTGCTTTGTATCACTTCTTCTTTTGTCTAAATATATTCCTTTTCTTTACTCTTGGACTTTAGCCACTTTGAACGCAATTCTGGATGAATTTTCCAGCACTTCTCTTTTGTGTGCCCATCCACATCACAATGTTTGCAATGCCTATTAGAATCCTTATGTTTCTTGGTTGTGGATGCCATATTCTTGTCTCTTTTCTTATTGGTTTCTTCTTAGTCCATGTGTTGTTTTCCTTTCTTGGATTCCAACTCTATGTAGAGAGCCTTCTTGCTTTCCTCATCTATGCTTTTCACACCATGAAGCTGCAATTGTCTTTGGATATGGCTAAAAAATACTCCAAGGTACTTCATCATCACCCTTGGATTTTCCAGAGAGATACCCAACATGATGGCTTACCTCCTAAACTCAAGAAGCTTACTCTTGCACTCCTTGTCCTTGTTCTTGTTGAAGGTACTACCACTTCATGAGTTGTTACTCTTTGTATCATATGGGATAGAATTGTGACTTTAGTAATCCCTCAAAGTCATCCCATTTCATCACCATGGGATTCTTTCCTTTCCTTGGTGCATCCACATAACTCTCCCACCATAACAAAGCATGTTCTTTCATCTTCAAATAGGAAAAGGAGATATGCTATGTTTCTTGGATTTGATAAAGACCAAAGTAAACTTCCAATTGTTTCAACCAACTATCCAAGGCTTCAACATTAGTTTGTCCATTAAACATGGGTATTTCAAGCTTTGCTTCAACTTTGAAAGGAACACTGGAAGATGAAGAAACGTTTTTTTCATTACCTAAGTTTCCAAGCATCTCACGTTTGGAACATTTTGTGCCAACCTTGTGTTCTTCATACTCGGTCTCTGCGGAGTGTGCTTCCTTACCCATCATTACTAGCAGTTGTGTCACCAACTTTGTCAATGTAGCAATGCTTTGCTCCAGTTGAGCCAATCTGACCTTCAGGTCTTCCCTCTGATATTCTTCACGATGGTGCCCCACCATCAATGGTGCTATGCTTCTCTGTAGGCCTAGAAGAAATGATTTTCCATTATTTTGGTACTCATTGCAGGTGTTTACCATGCAGGTTTTCTCTAAGCCTTTCACACATGCTATGATACCATATAATCTGTAAATGGTAGACCTAGGGCCCATCCATCTCATAAACAGATATGCTTCTACATAATAAATTATTCTTTTTGTCTTGGCCTTCCATGAATGGTTGCAAGGCCTGCAATATGCTAATCAATAAACAAATTGACTAACTAATGAACTAGTTGACTATTTGTGTGACCAACCGACCAAATAATAAACCCATCGACCACCCACAAGTCGAGTTGGCCCAAAGACTGTCCATTTGAACTCTCTGATTGGCAGGTCAACCGAATGGGAGACCAATCAAATGCTTTGATGGTCAGGTCGACCAAATGAAAAATCAGTCGACTACTCTTTGGATGGGTTCTATAGACTAAAAACACACTTCAATTGAGTATGCATAGATTTTCGTAAGTCAAAACCAAATTCTCAAAGCATAGATTGTAGTAATTCATAGATTCAACATTCAAATGGGACTTTTATTAAGCCGAGGAGAAAATTACAAAGGGGGTGAACTATACACATACTCTATGTATTGTTACTCATAGTGGAGAATAAAACTACAGATGTCATGGCTTAGAGATTGTTAGGTACCAGATGTAATATAATATGCAAAAATAGGAATATTCATAAGATATCAATGGAACGAAAAAATATGAGAAGAGCAACACTAGAAATAATACCTTTATTCAAAGAAAGCAATGTTCACTTGCCTCTTCGAGGGGGAAACTTCCAACATAGAATAGCTCTATTACAATAATTCTCAAGACACTATTTTTCATGCCTCCTACTCTTATTTATACTAATTCTATTTTCTAAATATCATTCTAAAGGAAGATATTTATAGAAGTGAAAGCTTCTATTAGGTCTTCTTATATTGACTTGTTCACATGTATTAAATATTCATTACTAACTAATGTCAGTATTTATTACATGGAAAATATATTTAGGCCTTATTAACTAATGTCGACCTTTATTACATGAAAATATAGTATTCTATCTATGTGAGGGGTTAGGTCCCTAACATGCCCTCCCCCTTGAAAAAGAGTCGTGTCCTTAAGGATTAAGATGAGGAAACTACTTCAAAATGGTAGTCGGTTTCCAGATGGCATATTTTGGTGGAGTACGCTTCCAGTGGACCAAAAATTCCTTGATGGATGACAGAGACGACACTCTCTCTGGTCCAATACGAATTGTGGTTGCAACCCAATGGAACCTTCTTCAACCAACTCTGGAAGGCTATTCTGGGTGTGGCATTTGGTGCCAATCACTTTCTTTAGGCATGAGACATGAAAAACATGATGTAACTTAGAGTGAATGGGCAAAGCTAATTGATAGGCCGTTGGCCCCACGTGTTTGAGAATAGTATAAGGTCCACAAAATATTGGTGCAAGTTTCTGACACTACTGGGCCTTGAGTGAATTCTACTTGTATGGTTGGAGGAGGAGAAACACTTGACCCCCTTCAACAAATTGATGTTCAGAATGACCCTGATCTTCTTGCTTCTTCATGTGATTTTGATCCATTACCAAATTGTCTTTGAGAGTATGGAGAATTCTCATGCGAACGGTAATATTACGGTCAACCTACTGAACCTTGGAGACACATGACATGTATGGGAGAACCAATGGTGGCTTATGTTTGTAGACTGCTTCAAAATGAGTCATGCAAGTGGTAGTATGATAAGAGGTGTTGTACCACCATTCAACTAGGGGTAACCATTGAACCCGTTGATGTTTTCTATGAGATGCAAAACACCTCAAATATGTTTCCAAACACTTGTTGACCCCTTCCATTTGGTCATCAGTATGGGGATGATAAGTTGTGCTGAGATGCAATAGATTTCCCTAGAGCCTGAATAGTTATTTCCAAAAATTACTGGTAAAAGTGGGATCATGGTTGGAAATAATAGAATGAGGCATTCCATGGAGTTTGAATATATTATCCACAAAAATTTGACCCACTGTGGATGTTGTGAACGGGTGTTGAAGAGCACATAAATGAGCATATTTGGAAAGATGATCCACTACCACCATGATCACTGAATTATTTCCTAATTTGGGTAAGCCAAAAATGAAATCCATGGAAATATTCGCTCAAATAGTAGGTGGAAGTGGGAGTGGTTGGAGTGTACCAGGAGGTTTGACAGTCTCTCCCTTATTGCATTGGCATGCACCACATTTGGCCACAAAGGTGAAAATGTCTTATTTCATTTCATCCCAAAAGAAAGATCGTTTTACCCATTCATAAGTTTTGGTAAAATATGAATGGTCTATTGTAGGTGAAGCGTGAAACTCAAAGAACACCTTGGGTTTAAGGGTTGACTGTTTCCTTAAATATAAGCGACCTTTATATCGAAACTCTTCATTGTGCCAAGAGTGAGAAACTTGTGGATCTTGTTGAAATTTTTGGATTAGGTTGGAAATTTTGGTGTCTTGAAACTATTCCTGTCAAATAGTCTGAAGCCATCCTGCTCTAATGAATAAGAGGGAAAAGAAGCACCCTTCATCTTCATATTTCCTAGAAATAGCATCAACCACCACATCTTATTTTCCCTTCTTGTAAAAAATCTCATAATCATATCCAAACAACTTGGTCACCCATTTTTGTTGCTCTAGGGATGAAATTTGTTTTTCCAGGAAGTACTTGATGCTTTGATGATCTGTTTTAATTTGGAAGCATTTTCCCAATAGATAAGGGTGCTAGAGATCCACTACATGCAAAATAACCAACATTTCCTTTTCATAAATCAATTTTCCCAAATGTCGGTCAGACAACTATTTGTTGGTGAAATCCAAAGGTCATCCATGTTGCATGAGTTCTTCCTTGATTCCTCTCCTAGATGCATCACATTCTAGAACAAATATTTTGGTGAAGTCAGGTAGTTCCAGTATAGGAGTTGTGCACATAGCTTCTTTCAAGGCTTGGAAGGATTGGTTGGTTGTTGGAGTCCAATCGAAAACATTTTTTAAGGAGAGTTGTGAGAGGAGCCACAATTTTTCCATAATTACGAACAAACTTGCGATACTATCCCATGTTAATTTTTGGACCTTCATAGGAGGGGCCTGAGTTGCATGGGTGGTGGGTTTTGGGTGGGGAACAAAAGTGGGTTTTATGTTGAGTCAAGATGACCTGTAGTGCCTCCTTGGCATATTTAGTTGCTTCCAACTAATTCTGGGGGTGAGCCATGATGACCTAGGCTCAGATTTCATCCTTGAGGCCACTGATAAAGCATTCCTGAAAGAATGCATCTATCGTTCCCTCCATTCGAAAATCCAAGTTCTCAAAGGCAACGATAACATGTTCCATTGTGACATACTATTTCAACTTGATCAGATGTCCTAAATGGTGGGTATCAGTGTCAAAGCGTTCATACAACTCATCAACAAACTGTGTCTAAGCAACATACCCTTGGCATTCATTTCAGTGCCATTGCTACAATTTCCATTGTTCTGGATCCAAATATATAATTCCATAATGAAGCTTGGTCAACTCATTATTAATGCCATGGAGAGAGAAATGGTGTTCCATCTGAGTAACCCAAGATTATGGATCCGAGCTATCACATTTGTTCACCTCGACTTAGGGAAGATGAGTGTCACAAGGTAGGGAGTTGGAATGCGAGTGCAAAGGATGGTTGGAGTCAACACCTTCAGTATAGAGAGGTGGATCAGAGGAGGAAGGATCCTGAAATTTGTTCATGAATTATTGGAGAGTGGAATTGACTTCAGAAATTTGGTTACTGAGTTGTTCTTGGATGTGGTACATTTTGGCATGAATGACAAGAATGCCATTATGCACTTTGGCCTGAAGGGTAGTAAGGTTAGTGCTCAATTTTTTATTGGTTTCTTCTTTATGGGTGGGAGCCATGAGGGAATGAGGGGTGGGTCCATGGACAAAAAAGTAGATAAGTTATATATACCACTATGATCAGGGAAATGAGAGGAAGCCAATGGGATGAGTGAGAAATAAGGGTGTTGGGAAGGGTATGGGTCAATTGGGTAGAAAAAAGGTTAAGAATGACATGTATCACAATGATCAAGGAAAAAAGGTGAATCTAATGAGATAGGTCTCAAATAAGGGTGCAGGCAGGACCCAGGATCTTGAGAAGTTATACTTCAATCTGAATAATACTACAATGTCAAAATGCCCAAATTATTAACAGGAAAAAATGTGTAGTAATTTCACAACCAAAATGTAGGAGGCAAGGTTGCACGACAACAGATCTTGTCTATTCCTTTTCTGTTATATTTATGTCCCACGGGTTAGAGTTTTGAGGGTTCCAGTAGACAAGGGTTTACCATGTGCTATAGCTCTCTGATATATGTGCAAGGTCGAATAATAGTAATTGCCCCAATATCTCGGGGAACCAACTAAGGAGACTAGACCGTACCCTTAGTCATACTATCCAATTAACTAGGTACTAGAGAGTATCTTCTCAAGTTTTTTTCTTAGTGGAACCATAATAGTCAAGTGGTCGATTGGTCGATCGGTTGGTTTCAGGATACCTAGTGGGGATCCCAATATACTAGAGGTACTTGGAATAGAAAGTGTGTATACAAGTGTTTTTTAATGTGCTACCACTCGAAGGGGTACCAAAAGGGGTTACAAAGGTGTCCAACAATGTGAGATTTAAAACATCTTTTATTTCTTGCATGTATGCTTCACCAACCACAAATTTATGCATTGAATGACAGATCACTGTAGTTTAAAGATGTTGAAACACGTCTCTACCCTGGAAAAAATTAACCCACAATTCCCGCGAAGGAAAGTGATCTGATACCACTTGTATGGTACCAGATGTAATATAATATGGAGAAACATGAATATTCAACAAATATCAATGGAAAAGAAAAATATGAGAAGAGCAACACCAGAAATAATACATTTATTCAAAGAAAGCAATGTTCACTTGCCTCTTCAAGGGGGAAACTTTCAGCAGAGCATAGCTCTATTAAAATATTTCTCAAGAAAAGCTTTCTCATGACTCCTACTCTTATTTATACTAATTCTATATTCTAAGGATCATTCTATAGGAAGATCTTTCTAGAAGCGAAAGCTTCTATTAGGTATTCTTACATTGACTTGTTCACATTTGTTAATAGGACTTACTAACAAATATCGACCTTTATTACATGGAAAATATATTTAGGCCTTATTAACTAATGTCAACCTTTATTACATGGAAAATATATTATTCTATCTATGTGAGGGGTTAGGTCCCTAACAGAGACACCTTCACTTAGAGTGAATGGGCACATTAACTCTTTTGTCCACTCAACCTCAAACATGCTACCCACTTCGAGATTTAATTTTTGCTACTATTCTTCCCTCTTTCTCCTTGTATCTCCCGTCATTTCCCTCTTCACTACAACCCTTATTTCTTTTAATGGGCTTCCTTTGGAAGGCCAACCATCACAACTATCTGTTTCACCTTACCATTGCACCAGAAGACAAAATAAAATGAAATAAAACAAAAACATGTTTATTTACAACATTTACAAACATTTTCCAAGATACAATTTAGATCAATATTGCACCCCTAATAATTTTAGAATGATTCCACTTTAGTAACCTATGTTATATTTTGGCATGAGTTTCATACTCACTTATTCATATGAAAAGTGAACATTAATGTCAAAACTCCTTACACTTTATCCTTGGTATCTGTAATTCTATCTCATTAGGGTTACCTACAAATAATAATCCAACATGAGAGTTCATCCCCCTCCTCTAATTGAACCCTAAATTTTTTATGCTTCATAATGTTTCCCTCGAGGTTTCTATCATTTTTGTAGTCATTGACATCAAACATTTCGGTGACGTTTACTTTGCAACAACATTGGTTATTAATGTTTTACAGGTGGCCTTGGAATCTATTGATCCTCTATTTCCACGTGTGGAAAGTTTTTAGGAAACATTTCATAACAATTCATTTATCTTATCCTCTTTACCACTTTTAATGTGCAATAATCTATTTGCGTGAAGAATCCTCAGATACCTTCCTTGACAATCCAACAAAATCCACAAATTTAATTTTCTCAGTTAAACCATCTATATATGAGGTTAAATTTAAATTCTAATAATGATCAATTACAACATTAATATGAACATATAAAATGATAGAAATAACATTGCATAATTTGAATTCATTCTTTACCCATTAATTTCAATATTAACACAACAATGAAGCATTCCATGAACACAAAGACTATAAATACATATTTGCAAATTATCCATGTCTACTAAAGTGGTTTCCAAGGATTGATTTTCCACCCAGTTGTAGGAATTGGCTAAGGGTTCCACCACCAAGATAGACAATGGTACCCCCAGGGTGAAGGAATCTCCTATGAGGCTCATAAACTCACTCAACCCAACCCACTCTCATGACAAGCCATATACTCACTCTATAACTCTCTTGTTCCTCTTCCAACCATCAGACCATCCATGACACTCTCTTCCACTACCCCACACAACATAAGGAATACCTAGTCCTTCTCTACTTAATAGTCCTTAAGGGTACTCTTCCTAGTGCTCTTTATTGTGTTTAGAAGGAGTCCAATCTATTATTTACCTTATGGTACTATATTCAGCTACCATGTACATTCTAGGCATGTTATTTCTCTCCAACCATACTAATTATTTACCCACTTTCAACAACGAGCTTTCCACAACTTCCATGAGCTCCTACGAGCTCGAAGTACATGGGAAATTCTTTCCATAATAGTGATAGTAGCCATAATAGCTAGAGGAAAACATTGTCATAACAAGGGAGCTTGTCTCCTCTCTCCCTCTACCAATAGTTTCCTAATGATAATGATAAAATGGTCATGGAAAAGACAATGGAAGAAATTTTCTCACATGTGATATACTCTCTTCCCAAGGATATGACACTTGTACTTAGCTCACACCCACAAGTCAAATATTGATGTGAATGTTGTAAGGAAACATGGGAAATAAAATATAGTACTTCCAAAGGAAAATGACAAGGTTAAATCACCTAACAACCCCCTTTCCTCTTCCCTCTTTTGGTACCATATTCTCCTTGTTTCTCTCTGAAGCAATCATTTTGGTGGATGTTATATTATTGTGCATTTTTTCTTTGCATACATGTGTTTACATATACATGATCATATCATGGAAAACATACCCACCACATTGTATACCTAGCCCACCATTTGGACTCCTATACATTCACTTGTTGATCCTAGGCCTTGAGCTTGGCATTAGGGATATTTACAATGCATTTCACATGATCACAAAATGAGATCATTATATCTCAACCCACATGTACTTATTCCCATCACATAAACCACATCATATAAAAAATACATGATCAATACATAGTATATTCCAGGGGTTAAAACCATGATATTAGATTGCATCTCTTAGTGTTTTGTGCTTTACAAATCTACACAAATTTGATATTGTGTTATGAACAATTTACCTTGACAATGAGTTTGAACCATCTCATTTACATTATCTCAAGCTATGCAATCAAGAATCTTAAGTCCCATTTCTTCAATTTTAGTTGCATCCATGTTCTTTAGAAAATTGTTGTCAATGCAGATGTCATTGAAACCACATATTAATACCTATGAATTTCATGGTGTGATAGGATCTTGACACTAGTTAGATGTTGTCCCTACTTAAATATATAATTTCAAATTATTTTTTAACAAAAAAATGAAATCTAGGTTCATGTAATTTAAAATTTATGAAAACTCTTGACTCACCAATGGTGTCTATATCAACATTGACTTATTTATTCATATCACCAACAAGTTCCTTACATTTTTTGAGCTCATTTCCTCATCTATTCCATGTGAAAACCCATATAGATTTTTCCCATTGTATTTTTGCTTCTTTTTTTCATGTAATCATGATTTTTCTTATTATTTTCATCTTTATCAAGTATATTGTGATTAGCACCCATATGGGGTGTCATATACTAGGATAGGGACTAGCCCCATGTGCTCGGAGGAGCCTATTTTACATGTAGTTGCACATGTGAGGTATGAGGTTACAAATGAGAAGAAGGATGAGGGCCATTAGTATGGAGAAAGCTCGTCCATCCTATAGTTGTTGGCATAATTTTGTTAGCATGACCACCTTGCATGCCATCATATGGAAGAAGCAAAGACTTTAGTTCTTCTATCCATCTCTAATTGTAGACACAAAGGGTCAATTGAAGATGAACGGGCTATTGGATGCAGAGGTGGTTTTGGTCTCCTCCCCAGGCTGAGCTCACCTGGATCAACTTCAAACTTGCTAGTTAGTTATCTAATTCTATACTCTTTGCTATGTGGCTCAATCCTCCCTAGTTCTGTAGTTTAAGTGTCACATTCACAATTGGATGAGATTAGAAATTCCATATTATTTTTCTCTATGGGGTGGGTGAATTCCTCCTGGGTATTTATTCTATCCTATTAGGACCTAAGTCCTTCCTTTGTCCCTTTACACTGCCCCTCTCATGCTTTTACATTCAATAATGCAAAAAATAGGTAATGAGATGGGCCCATAGTCTATCAAAAGGGGGCTTTGATGGGGGTCTAGGGAAAATACCAAAAATTCCACCCCTTAGAATCCTCCTCAATGCATAACCAAATCCCAGAAGGATCTCATTAAGGAAGCCAATGATTACCACAAATGGTTTTCCTAAGTGAAGGAAAAGATGGCTCAAACGTAGAACTTGGTTTTACATAAAAGAAAAAAACATTTTCAAATCTAGCAAATTGAATCTAAATTTGAGGGTTGGACTCCTACTATGGGGTTTTCTCGTACAAGGGATACCCAAATATTCAAGCTCACTAAAATATACTAGCTAAACAAGGCCTTTAAAACCCATATTGTAGAGGAGAAAGGTAAACAACAACATACCATCCTTCACAAATTGGACCTAATGGACAATAAATTTGAAGTAGTCTTTAGATCTCTTTAATATATTACATCATTGTGTCCATCCCAAAAAACATTGAGAATGATCCTCTAGCAATATTTGAGTGCATTCAAGGATCAGAAGGCACACCCTCCAACCCTATTCTCATGGATGAATACCCCATGGTGCGGGAAGACACTCAGAATGGGTAGAAGCAGGCACACATCCTCATAGGCTGGCTAATATGTTTCTATTTTGTTATGAATTATATCCTGATAAGAACTAATATTTTCCTATCCTTTCTACTTTTTATCCCTTAGGATGTTATCAATGTTATATAGGATTTACTATTTTCAAGTATCTGAAAGTTAAAATGGTTTTTTGGACATCAATCACTATTTTTTTTCTAATTTACCATGGTTCTAGTTTCCCAAGTGGCAGGCCACAAATAATCATGGTTGTAATCATTTTTGTAAAATATTAATATAAATACTATCTAGCTTACAACAAAAAAGTATCTTGTGATTATATTTTCATATTTGATTTCTTTGGCATCCCATATTAAAGAGTTATGAAGTTTAAATCCAATGCCAAAATTCTACAAGAAGTCACATTCCAATATCCCAAAGATAAACATCAATACAAATAGTTTTTTTTTTTTTGTTTTTTTCCAAATGACCTTTCTTTTTTCACCCTCTTTCTTCATCTTCTCTTTTTTCCATATGTAATTCAACTATGAGTGATATAAAAATTGTTTTGGTCAAGAATATCAATCCACAATCAAGGGGCTCATAGCCCACTCACTTTACCAACATGGATACTTGTGCAGAATTATCTTCTTCTTCTCTTTTTTTTTGCTCTTGCCTCTATCTCAGTTTTATCTTTGAGTTTTCCTAGAATTATCTATCTTTTGAAGGATACCAATACTCAGTCCTCTACCCTGCACTCATCAATTACTAGCAATAAAAAGACAATTCAATCCAATAGACATCTAAGTTATGCACATTCTATCACAAAAACGTAGGATAGCCTATTGTTCATTATCTTGAATTCGCTTCAGGGCTCAATACAATGCTCATGCAACTATTCTTCTATTTTATGAATTGAGTAACTAATTCATTATTTAGTTTGTAAAATGATTAATGATAGCATATTAGTGTGCATTAGTATCTCACTCACCCATTAATGAGAACCTTAGAATCATGGAACACATATTTTTCAACACATGCTTGAGAAATCATATAATCCACATAGCACTTCAACTCTTTTGATGAATGGAAGATACCTAGGTGCCTCCATAAACAATGGATTAATCATCGACTAAGTGAAGGTGGCCTGAGTGGTGGAGCTATATGTTACCAACCCAATCATTATCTGTCTCTTTACTGTAGCATCATTTAAACCATGTTAGCTACGTTCCATATAGTTTTGATACAAGTGGACAATAGGGAACATGGCTAGCTCTCTTAGAGGACATACAACCAGTGTTGAGGATCTCAACAAGCGGAGATGAGGCAAAGGTAATGCAATTGACAGAGGGAAGATCATGGGGTACCCATGAAACAAATATGGATTCCTTTGAGTGCCTTGGAGATAGGTTTAGGGCGTACAATGTTGAGGCGTTACACCAAACACTCAAGGTGGATTAGGGTTAGGTTTTTATCACGTCCACTAAAAAATGAAACATGGAATGGCTTCTCCACAAACTAAGGTCCACACTCAAATGTTGATAACAAAGAACATCTAGTGGTTGGCCAACAATGAAGGGGAATGTGTGGGTATTCACCTGAGCTAGGGTTCACATGCATCTTATGCAATAATGAAGATGCACCTAGAGTCTCTCCTCATGCCAAAGATCACACACAACATTTGGACAACAATGAGCAAGTGTGTGGGTCTTCCTTGAGCACTAGGTTTTACACACAACAAGGAATAAATGCATGGGATATATTTAGTGAGGTAGACAACGTAAGATGCCCAGCAAATGAACTACATGCCCAAGTAAGGTGAAATTCAACCCAAGAATAATGTAAACACCTAGGGTTAGGTGAGTTCGACCCACAAAAATTTGAATGCCCAACAAACAAATTGGATGCCTAAGAAAAAGGAGAATCATCCCTTGCAATGCCCGGTGACTCAGAACATCGACCAAGGTGAGAGAGTATGAGAAGGGAGATAAATTGTACTACTTAACTTAGTAACTTATGCATAACAATTATTCAATGACAACCTTTGATCTCTATGAGACAATAGATGGATGATCTACGCCCTCTAGCTGTTGCAAGTAGGCAGAGGTTCAAAGAAAATAAATTACAACATAAATTCAACCTGGCTCATCAAAACCACTAAAAGGAAAATATGCACATAGACTACTCTCAACCAACATGTTATGTCACCATTACCAGTAGATTCTCACACACCATAAGAAAAAATAGAAGCAACAATTAACTCCACATCCACTCAAGGAAATACAGAGATGTGATTTAAAAATATGACCAACAAGCTTCAATAACACAAGGGTGAATTTAACCACAACATACAGAGGAAAAACACAGGCGTGCTTTTTACCTTGGAACCCATTTGGGAAAACTAGTTGGATGGTGCTCAATATTCTTCTTTCTTCAAGTTTGCAAATTTACAATGCTCTCCTCCTTCTTCACCAAAAGCCCTTTGGAAATGAGCAAGAGTGAAGAAATAGGGAGAGATAGGGGGTAAGGGAAATCCAACCTCCATGGCTCTTCACTTCTCATTCCTTATCCTTCTCTTCTATATGTTTCCTTGTCATTTTAATTATTTTTTTCTTTAACTTTTCTCTTACATCTTTAGTCTGGATCCATTTCAGATCAAGTATATATAAAATTGTTGATCAAACAATTTTTTTTTTTTGGATTCTTCTAGCTGAAGAATTTTTTATTTAGGTTTTGTTTCCTTGAAAATATTTTTGTGGTAAGTTTGAATTTAACTCTTGGATGAGATTTTCTAAACATTAATTTCAACTCTCATCCAAGAGTTAATTTTAACACAAGGGGAAAATATTTGGTGGAAGAATCTCTCATCCAAAATTTAAAAGTAACTCTCTAATGAGTGTCTCCTCAACCAAAACAACAGATTGCACTATAATTTTTAGAAACCTACAATTCAACAAGAGTGGACCCAAGCTACAAGAGTGGGCTACCATTTTTTAGATTCTCTATCAAACCTACAATCAACA
>ML804129.1:2917-34687 GCA_009831015.1 Picea engelmannii
GAATATATATTCTATAAGCTTTGGATGAATCACTGTATCCTACGAATATCCCCTTCTTTCCTGAGGGTTCTAGTTTATTCCTTTTGTCCTTGGGAATGTGAGAGTAAACAGGACATCCAAATATTCCACATTAGGTTTCTTACCTGAGAAGGCTTCTTCTTGTGTCATGTCCTTCAATATACGATGAGGACTTTTGTTTTGCACATATATTGTTGTCATTGCTGCTTCTCCCCATAAGAACATGGATAGACCTTGATCATTCAGTAGGGCTTTTACGGTTTCTTCAATAGATCTGTTCTTTCTTTCTGCTACACCATTTTGTTGAGGACAATGAAGAGCAGTCATCCCCCTCCTAATCCCTGCCGATTTACAGAATGTAACGAATTCCTTCGAGGTGTATTCTCCTCCATTATTTGTTCTTAATGTCTTGATCTTCTTGTTCGTGAGGTTTTCTATCTCTTCTTTGAATTCTTGGAATTTGTTGAATACTTCATCTTTTGTCTTTAGTAGGTATAGCCAAGTCTTTCTTGAATAGTCGTCTATGAAGATTACGTAGTAAAGAGATCCTCCTAGAGATCTGACTGGCATCGGACCGCAAACATCTGAATGTATTAGATCTAGGATCTCCTTAGATCTGTTGTTGTTGCTTGTGAATGGTTTCTTGATATTCTTCCCAAGTGCACATCCCTTGCAGATTCCTTCATGTGTAGATTTCAATTCTGGTATTCCTTCAACCATTCTTCTGAGAAAAGGTAATGCTTGATAATTAATACGAGCATACCTTCTATGCCAAATCTCATTAGGGTTGACTTCGTCATGTACGAGAGCTTCTTCATTTTGTTCTAGTAATCTATACAAATTTCCTTCACGACTTCCAATAACCCTAGCATTCTCTATGATGGAGCCTTTATGCCATGATAACACTTTTCCATCCACGAAAGCTATTATGTTTCCCTTGTCTTCTAGGCATGATATCGATACAAGATTATTTTCTAAACCAGGTACATATAAAACATTGTTTAAGTGAACATTGTTACCTGATTTCAACTTGATGGAGGCTTGTCCAAATCCTTCGACTGGATAAGTGCTTTTGTCTCCAAGCTCTACCTTGTACGATGTCTTCTTCTCATTTAGGTTTGAGAGTCTGTCTTGATCTCCGGGCATGTGCCTAGAAGCTCCACTATCGATTATCCACATGTCGTCTTCAATCGTTCTAGTGAGTACTGAGTAGTGTAAGAGATTGATCGTTTCACTTATATCTTCAGTTGACTGGTGGTTGGTCATGCTTAGATCCAAAACTTCAACTCTGACGTTTCTGTCTTCTGGGATAGCCAAAAGGTGCGTTGAACTAGGGCGCATATGAATATCTTCTCCTTGAGCGAGATGCTCCATCACAAAGTGTTGTATCTGAGATTAGGGTTTCTGCAACTGCTTCTGCTAGTAACCCTAGCGGCAGTGTCTTGGAAGCTGCTCCTGCTAGTAACCCTAGTGGCAGTTCCTCAGCGAGCTCAATATCCTAGCGGTTATGCTTCCTTCCAGCGTTTAGACTGAATGAAGGAGGTGTGGGCCCATAACCTGTTATAAAATGAAGGATTGTGCTCGTTTTACCATTGACAATACCCTTGTCACCCAACCATAGGCCGAAGCCACCCTCCGAGCACCTTGACCTTGACAAATAGAAGAATCCTGGTAGCAATCAATAACCAAGCAAGATTAATGCACCAAGCAAGAAAGTAACCAAAGATGATCAGATATTCCAACCTAGAAATTGGCGCAACACCTTCCCCAGAACTTGCGCACAAAACTGCCAGACTGCAGTGCACACAAGTGACTTCTGCAATTCTGAGAATGTGAATAATGGGAGATTGGCGCCCTGTATTTATAGTAATTCTGGCAGGCTTGCTTGGGCCGACTTCTCCTTCTGGGTACTAATTAATTCATATTAATTATATTTCTGCAGTCGACATCTTGTCTAGGGTTTCCTTCATTTCTTTGCTTCCTTCCGGAACATTCTAATCATGTCAAAGGTCACAATAGAGGTTCATACCTCCCGAAGCTACCATAATATCAACATGTACCTGAACCAATCGATGCCAAACTTTAATCCAAAACATGTTGTATCTTTGGTGGTCCCTGTATGGGAGCGCCTCCCTCATTTCCCTCTCCATTGTTTGGAGCGATGACTCTCTCTGAAGCACTGGGAGTAGGAACTCCCTAGGGCATTATATTTATAGCATTGAGCCTAAGGGGAACATGTACGCATGTGCATGAATTTTTGTATAGATCGATCTGGAAAAAGGCCTACCAGAGGCCATTCTATTATTCATGGATAATTGGCAGCACTTAGATTATGAGAAACTCTCCTTCAAATGCAAATCATGTCATGAGTATGGGCATTTTGCTAAACACTACAAGAAGGACACTCAAATATCTCGGTAGGCATTAGATAAAGAGGAACAATGGCAAATGGTAAAGAGAAAAATGGGAACGAACACTAATCTTCTAGTCATATATTAAGCCTCAACGTCAAGGATCCCAAATTCGTCTGTGTCGAATAACCCCTAGGCTCAAACTCGCAATAAATGAAATAATTAAGCCACCACTCCGACCAACTAAAGACATAAAATAGTGAAAAGGTGGTAGTCAATGGATGGCTACTAACATATTTGAACTCTTGTCTTAGAATGAGTGAATCTAATCAGTAGAAACCCTAGTAAACCCGCACATGGTATCATGGGTAGCAGCCACAGTAAAAATGGAGCCACCTTTAGTCCAAATAGAAAATATCCCTCCTTTGAAAGAGGAAGATCAAGTCTCAAAAAGAATGGAGGAGATCTACGACTCCGTAGATCCAAAGATAGCTTCACTATATTTTAAATCGAAGGGTAATGACCAAATGGAGGCCAAGGAAGAAGAAGAAAAAGATGAAGGGGAGCTTGAAGAAAATTTCCAAAAAACAGAAAGGAAGATAAGAAAGGAAAAAAGGGAACAACCAGCCAATAGAGACAAGATGATGGGGAATAAGACAACAATAGACAAATCCCTCGAAGGGGATCAAAACCCATTAGAATTGCTGGAAACAATGCACCATAGAGAGGTGGTGGACTAAAACTCATCTAATAATGATATTTGTCTCCTAGAATTGTATAGGACTCAGTGGTAGGAGTAAAGACACAACTCTAAGGGACCTAATAAGAACAAAACAAGTTACCATCCTCTTACTCTAGGAAACCAAAATGAAGTCATTGGAAGCTTTCAAGATTGAGAGACATCGATTGTGACAGTGTGAATGAATAATGCTCAATTCAAGGGGAGCTTAGGGGGGTTATGCACCCTCTAGAATAATCGAGTTTTGCACTTAGACTTCACCTATCACACTCAAAAAGGATACTCACAAGGGTTATCAACAATCAATTTGGTAAGAGAATCAATGACTTCAATGAAAAAGAAAATTGCTAGAGATCTTTGATATCCCTGAAGGAATCAAAGCATGTTATCAAAAGCATTATTGTTGGATATTTCAACGTGGTCCTCTCCAATAATGAAAAAAAAGGGGAAACATCACCAGAGATCCTTACAAAGAAGAATGGAGGATTTAATAGTTGAGTGGGATTTAATAGATATTAAGCCAACCGGAGGGAAATACATGTGGACCAACCAGAGGATTGGGCCTGGGAAAATAGCAATGAAATTAGATAGATTCTTAGTACCCGACAATCTACTTCTGTAAGATTACATTATAAATCAAGGATTATCCCATCGGTGGTATCTAACCATAAACCTATTGTTTTACACCTTCAAGATCCTTCGAACTATGGGTCGTTGCCATTTCACTACAATCTGTTATGGTTGCAAGACCAGGAAGTCGTCGACGGAGTAGCTGCAGCTTGGAGAATTTGGATTCCAAGTACCCTTGTCTACTTTTGGGAGCGGAAGTTGAAATCAGTCGAACAAGCTCTAAAAGAATGGGTGAGCACATCTTACTCTTCTCCATCAGTTGAAAAAGAATTATTCGGATCTCAACTAGAAGAAATCCAAACAAGAATGGAGCACGAAGATATCGTTGTAAAACTCCAAGCAACAAAGATAGAAATCCATCAAAGCTTCATAAATCCATTCAATCCGAAGAGGAGACTTGGAGGCTCCAAAATCTTTTTGCTTGAGTCAAGGGACAGAAATACTACTTTTTTCCATAAACAAGCCAAGGTAAGAGTTATATAAAATAACATTAAGGAGATCACAGTAGAAGACGGCACTAAGATATCTGATTTTCAAAAGCTGAAGTAGCCTAGACGCACTTTGGATCCCTCTTCACTAAATAGGAAGGAGTGGCTCTCGAGGCCATGACGACTATGCTAGAGAATGTTGGGCAGCGGAAGCAAAAACATAAGATTAAAAGGAAAATAACAAGAAAATAATAGTCACACACAAAACAAAGAACACAGTTAATTTATGTGGTAAAACTCTTTGAAATAAAAACATCCACGGAGCAATAATAATTGTTTTAATTTTTCTTATTTTTCAAGAGAGAATTACAACAGCCAAACATATAAGCTTACAACCATTCCTCGCACTCATGCAATCTACCTCTACTGGCTTACAATAATCTTTAGCGTCTCTCCCACAATTACAATTCATGTGCAACTAACCATATTCTATTTTTAGTTGATTTCTTCAACTAAAGCCAGAATAATAGCAGCTAAGAATCCGCCCATATCCTATCGGAGGGAAATTAGTTGGCACCGTTTCAACAGAGAGTATTAATTTGGTTGTCACGGTTAAGGAGAACTTAGAATTGTTAAATCCAATCGAAGAAGAGACTATATTAATAATAATAATAATAATCTATTTTTAAGGTCACGGCCAAGCCAGCACACCAAATTGGTGTATGAGACCCCCTTGTTTGTGGGACAAGGGACCCCCCTCCGTCCAGCGATTTGACTGGTAAAATCTACGAAGGTATACATACCCTACCCCCCTCTGGATTTGAACCTGTGACCTCTTAAGAGAAAACACATGTTTTTAAATGACATATGGTGTTTAAAACCTGACAAGGCACCTAGGCCTAATAGGTTTTTGATTTCCTTTCATAGAACCTTATCAAAATAAATCATAAGAAAATGCTAGAGTACACATAAAAGTATTGCAAACTAGGAGGTTGCACCAACTCTTCTTTTCTAGCATTAATTATGGAAAAACCTAATCCATCTTCCTTTTCTCGATTTTATCCTATCTCTCTTTGCAACTCGTATTATAAAATCATGATGAAGAATATAGCTTCTAGGCTCAAGAATATAGCTTCTAGGCTCAAGAAAATATTTCCCAAGCTCATCTCAAAAAATCAAAGGAGCTTTATGCAAAACAAGTAAATTGTTGATAACATAGTGTTGATGCAAGAGGTCATACGTTCCAATAAGGAGAATAGAGAGAAGGGTGTGATCATAAATTTGGACGTGGTAAACACCTTTGACCGTGTAAGGAACTATTTATTGTTTGAAGTGATGTTTAAGTTTGGCTTTATCTCTACATTCATTCAATGGATATCTTCTTGCATTAATGCTTCATGGATCGCTCCCTTGGTCACTGGGAGGCCCACCTTTTTTTCAAGGAAATCACATTTTGAGGCAACACGGCTCTCTATCTCCTCTTTTATATATTATCATGGCTTACTCTTTGAGCAGGAAACTAGAGGTTGAAAAGAATTTTGTGAACCTTTTTGGCATTAAAAATAGTTCGAGGAGTTAAGAGTTCAAATTACTTCTAGTTTGTAGATGACACCCTCTTTGGAGGAAATTTCACCATAATCACATCCAGATTCAACTAGGTGTTAGAGACCTTTACAAACACCTTAAGAGGAAAAATCAATCACCAAAAGTGTTAGACTTTAAGTTGAAATGTTAATCATCATATGATACATTCTATACCCAGAATCTTGCAATTTTCTTTCTCTAAAAATTGGTCTTCTTTCAAGTATTTGGGCATTCACATTTCTCTCAATAGCACGTCTTCTCAATCTTGGATAAGAATCATTGAAAAGATAAAAACAAAATTCAAACAATGGGGTCACAATGGTTAAACCTCACAAGAAGACTGGTTCTGATAAGATCAATCCTCTTTGCTCTCCCTATATTCAATGTTCTGCTTTGTTAGCTCTAGTTGGCATCATGCATCAAACTGGAAGAGAAATAAGTTCTTGTGTCAAGGAGGCAAATCCAATACTAAGAAATTTCATCTAATAAACTGGAAGGTGGTCAGAGTTCCTAAAGGTGAAGCGGAATTGGGGATTAAAGACCCGTCTTTTATGAATATAGCAATGGGAGTCAAGTTGTTGTGGAGACTAATCACAAGTAGATTGGACCGGTGGAAAAAAAAAATCGTGGAAGAAATATTTTAGAGGAGCCAAAAAAAAGGTGTATAGAAGATATAGAGGAGACCCAAAGAGGCTCCCATATCTAGAAAATTATGAAATATGTTGTCCCTTTAACACATTCCAAGCTTACATGAATTCCAAGGAATGGGAAAGACATGTCTATATGGGAGTATGGTATATTGGGAAAGAGGCTTTAACTAACAATGAAGATTTTATCCTGTTAAAATTTAAAATCTTTGTGTGGCATATCAATATGGCCAGAAAGCTCTAGACAATGGTTAAGCTAGAACGTAAGGGATCCTCCAGATCCATTGCACCATTTGGTTCATGTTCTCATTCAATCTCTCAATGGGTGCACCCCCTAGGACCTTCATGTTAAGGATTGCAAGGGCTCGGGTGGTTTAGTGTATAGAGTAAAGGATGGATGCTTATCGCAAATTTTATCCCTCCCCCTTCCATAGCGATCCCCAATATGGAATCAAATTTGGAACAATAATGGGCTGCCAAAGATCAACATTTTATGTTGGATCATAATACATGGCAAGCTCTTAACTTCTAATAATCTAGGGAAAAAAAGGGGGAATATAGGGTCCTTCTAGGTGCAATTTATGCCTCTCAGCTGAAGAAACAATCCATCATTTATTCTTTGAGTGCAATTTATTGAGAATAGTATGGTCCTTCACTTTTGCAAGATTAAGCCACTGTGTACATTGGCCCTCCTCCTGGAGAGAAATGTTCATTGTTTGGACTAAAATCTATCGAGGATCTCTTAAAACAAAATGCTTTAAAAAGAGTCGGGAATGCACTCCCAAAATATATACGCTACAAGATTTGGTTGGCATGCAATAATGTAGTATTCATTCAATTTGTGGACAAGCCAATTGTGATCACTGTTAAAGCCCAAGGGCTGCTATCATAATACCTCAGCGATGGGATCAGACTTGATGTGCAGGCTATCAATTTTTAAGCATATAATTTCAGATCTGAAAATTACTTCCAAGTGACTTCAAACAGTAAACCCTAGGGATGTTATCACTTATTAATTTTACATTGAAATTATGATAGAAAATTACAATGGAAACATAATGATCAAAGAGAAACCATTCATGCACAAGCGACACAAATTTATGTTCTATAAAATTTTCAGATTTAGAATTTCTGAGGGAAAAACCAGCCCTCTCAGCAAATCTGAGGACAAAAACTAGTCCTCTCAAAAATTACAAATTCAACAAATTTCTGGAAAAAAACCCCAACTTACAAATATGTTGTTGTATGATCTGTTGACATCAGCAGTACAGTTGTTGACCTCACATGTACCTTTACATGTGCGACATGTTTTGTACCACACGTGTGGCATGTTCTGGTCATACCACATGTGCGACCTTCTCTCTCTTCCTCCTATCACATGTGTGGCTATCCTCCCACGTGTATTTTTCCTCCTAGGCTGAAAAACTGAAGAGAAATAATGTCCAAGAACCCTAGGCCAAATTTTCCAAAGTGAAGAATTTCCTTGCTAACATTTCCACCCAATCTCCTTAGCACAAGTGCTCACTCACTTATGCCAACTCCATAATGTCACAATAAGATATCCTAATGTCTCCTCACATTGCCTCTCCTTTTATAGGAGTCTAATGAGTGAGTTTAGGAACCCCTTCTAAAATGAACATTAAATTAGAATTGTCTAATCACCCATGTGGGTGTGAAGCCCCAACACCAATCCAAAGGGGTTTTCACCAAAACAAAAAATGCAATGTGACTGACAACAAAAAATTCTCACATGCCCGACACCAAGGCCAATGTGAGAATACATGCCCAATGCTAAAAAACATCAACATAGGCCTTGGACAAGGATGAGGAGATTTGGTTAAATAAGTTCAAAATTTGAAACAAAGACTTTTTTCCTATGCTTACTAGGTCAATTAGCCATCCTCAATGGAAAATTTGGATGGAGGCTCATAAAATTTATGAATGGAAATCCCAACAAAGTTCATATACATTTTTTTTTGGTGGGGAATCGAGAGAGAACCCAAGGCTAGTAGGACCAAAGGGGAGTCTCTGTGATCCTGGAAGAACATTGGTTGTATCATATGCTTAGGGGCTTGGCCAAGTTACAAACAACTAGGCAGAAGAGTATGCACTCCTGTGTGATCTTCTCCTAGAAAAAGAAGCCAATGTCAGAGAATTATTAGTCTTTGGAGACTTAGTGGTAGTTTTCAAGGAAGAGTTGGGAAAATCCTCCCCTTTGGGAAGTAAACTAGAACTCATCGTCGCTCTACTAAAAAAGGAACCCATGCCCTTCTCTAAAATCTCCTTCTACCACATCAAAAGGGATCTCAATGTGGAAGTATATAAATGGGTTAAGAAATAAAGGGAGCTAGGCCAAGGAATACAGTCGAAAAATGAGGAGTATGAACATATATATATCCCCTAAGGAATGGTTTCAAAGGCACGTTAATCTCATTAATTACCATATGGTTCAAATCTAACACATCATTGTAGTGGGTCAGGAGAGTCGAGGACATGCCATATCCTCTACAACATTTGAACCTCTTCTCTGGTTGTGATTATTGAATGCTTTGATCATGAACAATACAAGCATAGTGGGATAATGGTGAGGTCATGGTTCGGAATTGGATGTAAGTTCAGTTGGTTCTTTGAAGCATGCGACCACCTACAAAGTGTTTCCTTCGGTAGCAAACGGCTTGTCAATTATTTCATCCAAAATTGGAATGAATTTAACTTGACTGTGGAGGATATTGGGGTCAGGTACTAGATAAATATTTTTATCATTTTGTGGGGAAGTGCATATCAATTATGGACTTTGTGCTTGCATTTCTTGTTCATCCTGTCCATTGTGCTTGTTTACGGGTCTTCTCTGTAAGGGGAATTTAGTGAAGGTCAAGTGTTGGAAGAATCTTGGATTTTATCATTTTGTGGGGAAGAGCATTTTAATTATGGTATTTGTGCTTATACTTCATGTTTATCTTGTTCATTGGGCTAGATTTTGGGTTTTCCCTACGAGGTAAATTTAGTGTTGGAAATCTAAATATCTGTTTCTACAAAGAATTTGGATACTTGCGGGTTTTTAGAGGGCCTAGATATGCCATCTTTGTTCCTCTAGATAGAGTCTTCAAAATCAGTTCAAATTTCCACTTCCAATTTCATTTTGCAAGTCATATAAGTATGGCAAATAGGGATGTATTGACACTATGAAGAATTTTAAGAAGGCATTCAAGGACTTTATTCAATCCAACAGGAGCTCATTGCTCTCGATGACTTCTAAAGTCCACGAGAATCAGCATCATTGCATTTATCAACATGCAAATATCATGAACTTGTTGGTTCAACAAAAAAAAATGATTGACATCCTTGAAGTATAATGCAATATGCTTCATAATCTGGCTCTCAATCTTCGTAAGGATACTCCATCCATTGCTTCAAACAATAGGGCTACAAAGAATTTGTCCAAGCTGAGTTCAAAGAAGACGAAACAGTCCTTCAAATAAAGGGTCCAATGGACAAAAAGAAGCAAAATTCTACTCACTAAGGTGATCAAGAAGAAGCAAATAGTCTCCATGTTTTTCATTAATACTTATGGTTTTCTATGTTATTAGGCTATTAGGTGTTTTTTTGAAACAGACCAAATGTAGGTTAACTTGGAAGATCTACTTCTTAATCTGTTGTTAGCTTCTTTTTGTAGCCACGAAGAACTATTTTATTTATGTTGGAAAATTTTGGAACAACTTTGTATATTGTTGTTAACCTCAACTACAACCCTTTAATTATATGTAATAATATTTTTGTTTCAGTAAAATATGTGTATAGAGAGATTCATCTTTAATTTGAAATTTTTGTAAATATTAATATATTTGCACTTTAATTTTTGTTTAATTATTTTTATATTTAATAGATTTATTGATTAAAAAAAAAATCTAACTTAATTAATTACAAAATTACAATACATAATAAAATTATATAAATTAAGATATTTTCAATCTCTCTTCCTTATATGTTTATGTTGAAGACAAAATAACTACCACTAAATCAATATGACAAAGATGTCTAAATGCAAACTTCTAGTCATCAATGCATCAAATGCAATATATTACATCATCTGACATCACAATTTATACTGACATACTGGCCAAATTCAATGTCGTTTTAATGTATCTTGATATTATTAGTCCCTCCCTCCGACCAAATCTTGATATTATTAGTCCCTCCCTCCGGTCAAGGGCTCTATATTTCACCTCGTTGACCGCACTATTACCTAGTCTGTTTTGCTAATTAGTTGGTGCATTTTGGTTACTTCATCCAAATTTTCCAATGTTTTGGAAAACCCATATTATTAATTTGAATTTTAAGAAAAACAAATTTTATTTTTTGAATATTTTAGTTTTGTAAATTTAATTTTTTTATTGGTACAGAGATTGTGATGTGACGTAATTAGCCCTGGTGTATGTAAAATATTTTACACTATTTGTCAGATATAAAAACTAATTTACAAATATAAATTAAGTGATTGGATGGTTTGAATGCTCTGACACTGCAGAGCACTCAACAGCACAGTTCAGTGCAGTCTATGCTCATCAGAGTCGATGTGCAGTCACCGCCTATTCCTACTGCTACTGCCACCTGCTTGATCGAAGAGATGTCTCTAGATCCACTTGGATGCTTCATCTCGCCCCCACCATTGCACCGTCTATCTACTCTCCTACTATCCATAGCATTAAAGTTATACTATTCCATTTCTTCAAATCCATGTAAACATTAAAAAGTGATGTTATTCAGACAGGGCATTCTTTAAAAGAAATAAGTTCATGCTGGAGTTAATTGATTGCAGATTATAGCTTGAAGTCAAGTACCTTCACTATCCATATTGTTATTTTGAGACTAATCCCTTACCTGGCATAACATAGCGCCATTACCTGCACATTTATTAGAACCTTTTGCAGTGCCATTTTTAACTTTTTAGATTTTGGGCATCATTTACACCTACAAAATTTGCTAGATTGTGAGTCTAATTAACCAAAGGATGTACTAAAATGCTTATTGCAAAGCTAGTTAACCAAAGGACTTGATAGAATGATATTAGTCAGCCAAATTTGTTTTCTTTTTGCATGAAACAAAACTACATTTTAAAATTAAGAATGGTTTGCAAAGCTATTACCCTTATTTTTTGTATCAGACTTCAACGCATTTTCTGTTTTCTCTTCATTCACAGATGACTTACATTGCTTAGCTCTGTGCACGTCGTGTTTGTATGGAGGAAATCATCTTTTCAGGACTTAGCTAGTGCTTGCCTCTTGATGAAATACCTTTTTGAGCTACCTACCTGTTGTCAAGGTCTGCGGCTCATAGAGCGCTCTTAGATGTGGAAAAAGAAAGGTTATCAATCCTGCAATTTATTTTTAAAAAAAATCTTCAGAACAGAAGAAAGCCCCACAAATCATAGTATTGTGCTATTACTAGTCAAAGGGCCAAGATGTGTATGATTGATATACCTCCAGTATCTCTCCAAGTTGTTCTTTGAAAAATGCCTTGAAATCTCAGGTATTTGAGACCTATGCATCAATTTGGAAATCTTGATCAATAATACTAGTGCTCGGGCATAGCTCTACCTTTGATGCATACTTTTATGTTGCTTGCTTTGGTGCTTATAATGGCCTACCTTGTACTTGCATTGCACACCTCCTAGCTTTGACTACAACCTCTTAGCTCCGCGGGACACAAAATCAAAAATATGTCTATTTGTCGTTAGCTCCATTGTACACCTCTAACCTATTGTTGATGATTGCAGCTATGTGAGACATTCTCCAGCTTACAAACCTGTGAGATGTGGATCATTGTAGCTATGTGAGTCTTTCTCCAGCTTACAAACCTAAGAGAAAGCCCCTAAGAAGGGTACGTGGTTGATACCTGAGACAGAGCTGGAACGTAGAGATGACCTCCTCCATTCAAAGAGTTGAGAAGAACTCCAGATGATTATCCAGTGGGAAAGGCGATCTATTGAGTTAGACGTGCCTGTGGCTGAGCACAAGGTGAACGTGTGAAATCCCAAAGTACGGGGTGCATCATCATGTGAACAGAAATGAAGATGATGTATTAACCTCCTCTAAGCAACAAAGTTGACGAGAAACTCCAAATGATTCTCTTGTGTAAGGCGGTGGGAAAGAAGATCTGTAGAGTGGACGTGCCTGTGGACGAGCACAGGTGAACGTGTGAAGAACTGGTTCTTCTGTGTAATGCAGTGAGCCAGATATATGGACATCCCTATGGATGTGCCCCTAGTGGATGAGCACAAGTGGGTGTATCAGATCCCTTGCTATATTGTTCAAGATTCAAACCTTCATGTAACCCTAATTGTAATGTGAAGGGTACAGGTCGGTCCCACCTTAATGTGATTAGTAATAAATGTAAAAGATAACTAATCTGGTAATATTAATTATATTATAATCTAGTGACGTCGGCTTCTATTGATAGGTTCAGTTTAGTATAAGTAAAGGTAGATTCCCCATTGTGAAAACATATCTTCCATGTGAGTTTGGAAATTTCAGGAAGTACACTTTCTTGGGATAAGTGCTCACCTCTCTTGGGAGCTAGTCTTCTAGGGTTTTATCACCCTCTTGTGTGCTAGGGTTTATCTTGGTGGTGAAGGTCTTTCTCTTGAAGAATATAGCAAAGGATTTGGTTGGGTTTTCTTCCCTTGTTGAGAAGGGTTTCCCAGGATACTTCTTGTGTTCTTGTGCATGGTGTTTCTTCTTGTGATCTTGGTTGCTACAACATTATTGTTTATGGTTAAGTGAAATGATAAAAATGGAATGAAATTCATGCTTAACCTAGCTTATGAAAAATCAACATGGTATCAGAGCATAGGTCCTGAAGAACCCATTGCACAAGCTACGAGCATTTCCCAGTCATTCTTCCTCTTCTGCAAAATATGTACAACCCTCTTCTTTTGAGTGTTTCAGCACTTGGAACTTGGATGTTGGGGATAAAATTACCATTGGAGTGTATGGCCTCCTTCATCACGCCTCCATATTCAATGCACCTCCATCAAGCTTCAAATTGCAATTCCGAGCATTTTGACTTTTGGCCCTACAGTTTCTAGGGTTTCGCTAATTTTTACAGAAACTTCATAATTGTGGTTTCTGCAATTCCTTGAAGGAGCTCTTCAGCTCACCAATGTTTTCCTGCTTATTATTGGCAGTCATAAGTCCAACTAAACCTAAAAGTGCTAGCCTAGACTAGTCGTTAGGTTTACTAGCCAAGTTGACAAGGGTTTGAGAAGAATCCAAAAATGAGCAAAATCATAATGAGGGGAAAACTTGATGATTCAAGCAAACTCAGTTCCAGGAAAACAAAACCTCAAAGAAATGAATACATCAACTTATCATCACCCTCAGGTATGCACTTGTATATATATTATTTGTATAATTGTCATGAGGGAAATTGCAGGGCAAAGGAACCTTTTGTTGAAGTCATGGATCCAGAGGAATCTTAGTGCATTCAGAGGAATGACACACTAGAAGTGAAGACTCTAGGTTTGATTGTTGTAATTGTCATTCTTCTAAAATATATTTCTAAATTTTTCTACAAGTAGGTGTTGTAGATGGGAAAACAATCCTTAAATTGTTTTGATTCTAGAGACGTACTCATTATTCTCCTTTAGGAGATATTCTTGTTTTGGTTCCTCTTGTTTTCTTGTTCCAGACAGGTTAAGAACAAAGGAAGATGCTTATCCTTCAAATGGATTCAAAACTATTTGAGAAAGAGGAAGAATAGAACCATCATTGAGACAACCAATGCAATAATGCATTATCAGAATCCTTCTAGGATTCCATGGGCAGAAGCATGCATGACACAGTATATGTTCAGAACAAGAGTCTTCACCAGACTTTGAAAAACATAACTCTCGAAGAAGTATTCACCAGAATGAAGCCTGATATTGAACACTTCAGGTTATTTGGGTGCCCATTGTATTTTCATGTACCCAAAGGGAAAAATTCCAAGCTAGATCCTTTAGAAAGAAAGGATACAGTGAATCTTCAAAAACATCCCTGGTCAGAGACAGATTGAGACAAGAAGAGACGTTGTCCTTGAAGAAGAGATAGTATTTCAAAGACCCGGAGAATCTCATATGGAGATTGACAGTAAGACAATGCCTTCTCCCCCTTCAGTAGTTCAAAGGGAGACATACATTAATCCAGTTGTTCTCGTTGATATGTTCAGAGATATTGCAATAGGGAATAAAAGGCCTACCTAAACTCACTCTGCAAGAGGCAGAGAAACATACAAGCCTATCAAGGCACATCCCAAGAAAGAAAAAGATATTTTCAAGTTTTCATTCAGTCATGAGCCACTTCATTAATGCTAAGACTCCTTGTCTTAGAGAAGCAACAGAAGAACAGGTACGGAAAGATGTCATAACAGAAGAATACCAGTATATCTTAAAGAATGATGTATAAGATATTATTCAAGGACCAGAAGGGAAGTCTGTGGTAACTTCCAAGTGGATCTATAAGATCAAGCATGCAGCTGATGGAAGTGTCAAGAAATACAAAACGAGATCTATAGCCAGAGGTTTCTCACAAACACAGGGAGTATTCTATGATGAGACACTTGATCTAGTAAACTCGATACACTTCCATCCGTACTACCATCCATGAGTTGGAAACTATATCTGATAGATAGATTCTTGATGAGTTTGGATTTCATCAAGAAAGTTGTTGATCCAAACCTATATTATTACGGTGTTGGTGATGAGAGCCTGATTTTGATGACTTATTCAGAAAGCCTTGTTGTTGGATATAAGTAATCCTTGATTTCTGAATTCAAGCTGAAGAACCTAAGTATGATGCACTACTTCTTGGGAAAAGAAGTATGACAGAGGACCGATGAGATTTTCCTGAGTCAAGGAAAATATACAGTGAAAATATTAAAGGAGTTCAGTATGAAAAGAATGAAAAATCCACCGTGATGGATTTAAAGAAAAATACTAATGATGATTCAGACGAGATTGATGCGCAGTTGATTGGATCATGGATGTATCTGGTTAGCACTAGACTTGATTCATTCCATGCAGTGAGTGTGCTTAGTCATTTCATGAGTCAATCGAGATAGTCTCACTAGACAAAACATGTATTGAGATATATATATGAGGCACAGTTGGATATAGCATGAGATATGCCTCCAGTGTGAACCTGAGTTTGCGGGATATGCCAATTCAGATTGAGAAGAAAGTACAATGAACCGGAAGAGCACATTCGATTGATGTTCTACCATGAAGTTTGTCATGGTTTCCTGATACAACAAGAAACGAAATCTATGTGGCCTTGAATACCACAGAAGCAGAGTATGTACCATTGAGTGTGTGAAGCAGTATGGCCGCACATAAGCTTCTGATAGATCTACTTGAGCATGAGATGGATCCTATGATGATAACCAAGAGCCATGTATAAAAGCTCCTTGATAACCTAGTGTTTCCTGATGGATCGAAACATGATGAGATGAAATATTCTTATATCAGAGATATGATACAGAGGAAAATTGTACAGATGCAGTAACTTCCTACACATGAGCAGATTGCAGACATCTTCACCAAACCAACTTGGTGAAGAATGTCTTCCTATTTGAGAGGGAGTATTGATGACTCCATCTAAGACAAAATTCAGAGTACATCTATGTAAGACTTTGCATGATGAAGAATGCCTCCCTAGTTGAGAGGGAGTGTTGTTGATTGCAGCTATGTGAGACATTCTCCAACTTACAAACCTGTGAGATGTGGATCATTACATCTATGTGAGTCTTTATCCAGCTTACAAATCTAAGAGAAAGCCCCTAAGAAGGGTATGTGGTTCCTACCTGAGACAGACCTGGAACGTAGAGATGACCTCCTCCATTCAGAGAGTTGAGAAGAACTCTATATGATTATCCAGTGGGAAAGGCAATCTGTTGAGTGCATCGTCATGTGAACGTGTGAAATCCCAAATTGTTGGGTGCATCGTCATGTGAATAGAAATGAAGATGATGTATTAGCCTCCTCTGAGCAGCAGAGTTGACGAGAAACTCCAGATGATTCTCCTGTGTGAGGCAGTGGGAAAGAAGATCTGTAGAGTGGACGTGCATGTGGACGAACACAGGTGAACATGTGAAGAACTGGTTCTTCTATGTAATGCAGTGAAACAGAGATATGGACATCCCTATGGATGTTCCCCTAGTGGATGAGCACTAGTGGGTGTATCAGATCCCTTGCTATATTTTTCAAGAGTCAGATCTTCCTATAACCCTAATTGTAATGTAAAGGGTACAGGTCGGCCCCACCTTAATGTGATTAGTAATAAATGTAAAAGATAATCAATCTGGTTAATATTAATTATATTATAAGCTAGTGAGGTCATCCTTGTTATGCCAATAGACACTTCTGTTGACAGGTGCAATTTAGTATAAGTAAAGGTAGATTCCCCATTGTGAAAACATATCTTCCATGTGAGTTTGGAAATTTCAGCAAGTACACTTTCTTGGGATAAGTGCACACCTCTCTTGGGCACTAGTCTTCTAGGATTTGAGCACCCTCTTGTGTGCTATGGTTTATCTTGGTGGTGAAGGTATTTCTCTTGAAGAATATAGCAAAGTATTTGGTTGGGTTTTCTTACCTTGTTGAGAAGGATTTCCCATTTCTTCCCTTGTTGAGAAGGGTTTCCCAGGATACTTCTTGTGTTCTTGTGCATGGTGTTTCTTCTTGTGATCTTGGTTGTTGCAACATTATTGTTTATGGTTAAATGAAATGCTAAAAATGAAATGAACTTCATGCTTAACCTAACTTATGAAAAATCAACACTTACAACCTTGTACCTATTCTACACACCTATAAAAAATCAACACTTACAACCTTGTACCTATTCTACACACCTGATAGATTCGACTAACACCTCCTAACTCCGTTGCATGCCTCCTACATGTGCTTTGATGCACTAAGAATTTTGTGAGTAATCCCACTCTCAATTGTATTATTATTTGAGCTTAATCAGAAGTAAGAATAACTCGTGAACTTTCTATTTATTTCAACTTCCTTGAAATAAAATAAAAGGGAGATGTTAAAAGGGGGATAGAGATAGAGCTCTTAGGGGGCAAGAAGCTTAGATTCATCAGACGAAAGCACATTTACTTTGGGTACTTCTATACTTATTGGATCAAGCGGATGGAAGGACATAATGTACACTATAGGTGTAAGTCACTTCGTGTTTTTTTTTCGAAAAAACATGCATGAATCAGGTCCATGCGATTCAATTCAGTGGATGAGCACACCTTCCGGTTCATTGGAAAATGTTACCGACGGGCATGCATGAATACCCCAATCCCAACCATGTTGATGCTTCTTGCATCTGAGCCTTCATCCGACCCTCCCCCACCTGGCACTGTGGAACTGTCTCCACCCACCAATCGATTCCAGATGATTCATGCTCATGGTTGTTACTCCCAATATTGATATAGAAAAATACAGCACCCAGCGGTAGTTCACGCTCATAACTGTCACACCCAAATAGTGATATAGCAAAATGCAACACCCAGCGGTAGTCTGATATTATTAGTACCAACAAAAGCTTTGGTATTGAAGATGTCGCGAGCATCATGATCCTGAAACAGCGGTAGATCCAACAGTTGCTTTGGAAGGTAAGCTACTGATCCAAATGTCGTGACCAAAGCAGTGTTGTTGTTGATATCGCTATTGAGACAATAGCTAAGGAGTAGTAATTGGACACAAGCCATTCCCACACAGAATTCATAATAGTTAGAGCCTTTTCCAAACCCATGAGAATCCCAAATGGCAAAGGAAACCACCCGATCGCATCGATCGATCAACCAGTAATCGTTATTTATATTCATGAATGACGATAATATACATGATTTGAACTACAGAACAAAGGTCAGTAAACTGGAGATAATGTTGGACCCATTATCCTCTGCCATCTTACAACAACTACAGATGCCCATCTCACATATACCAATTCCAGAACAAACAAATTCAGGGATCTATTGATATTCTGGAATGACGATAATCTACCTTATTTGAACTGCAGTGATAACATTAATGTTGTTGAGTTTATTTCTTAATTAAACTTCACTTCACATTATAACTGCAGAGTTTATTGTTTAATGTAACCTTGTTCAATAAATTTTGCTTCACAATAAACTTAGCTTCACATTTTAGGATTGTTTAATAAAGCAGGGACTAGCTGATTTACAACTATTTCTCTTGTTTGTTATTTCTTACAAATGCTATGCATGTATTTTAAAATTTATCTAATAACATAATTAATGCAAAATTGAGTGATTATTAAATAGATTAGAACACCCACCAAGTATATGTCCAATAATCACTGTGAAGTTGAGTAATTAGATAAATTAGATTACCCATATATGTGCAATGTAATGTGAACAACCTTTCAAAGCTTCATGTAGAGGTCCATTTGAAGTGTTAGTCATTTATTCAAGTCAACATTGTAAACAAATAGTGATCGATCCTCATTGTACATAAATATCCATCAAACTGGATGAAAAGATAAATTTACATTTTATATATATATATATATATATATATGGTTATGCAACATTTAATGTTGTGTGGGGTAGTATATAAATTATTGAATTTGAAAGCAATTCAATTTCAACAAATTATACATAGCTCCCCGCGACATTCAATGTTGTATAGCAAGGTGGATATTTGTTGCCTATATATTTATGTTTATATGAATTGTTTATGTTGAATTTTTATTTTTTTTCCAGGTTACATTGTCTAAGGAAAACCCTTGAGTATTTCCTTTCTTTTCGAGAATGGTTCCCAAGGTAAACCCTAAAATCTTCAGTACACAAAGCCAGTCAATAACAAGGCTCAAAGCCATTACAACAATGTACTCATTAGATGAACTCAACATGTCACTTGCAGGAACTAAATCCAAGCAAAACGAATAATAATTATTCCTCTTAACCACCTAAACTAGACCCAATTGACCTATTAATTTTTTAATTAATATTATATATAAATAATTTTAATAACATTTACAAGTAATCTTATAAAAAGACACTTTATTTTTAAGTTATGGACATGTAGATTATGAAACTCCATGATTTGATTTAGTAATTCCATGTATTCATATATTGTTTTGTGTGCATCTCTAATGGAAGTACAAAATGATGTCTCAACATAAACACGTGTTAATTAACTAACGTGCAGGTTATGGGACCTATGGGGGTGATGAAAGAAAAAGATTTTTAACACTTTGATTATTATGATTATGTTCTAATAATTTGCATGCGAAGCTATGTCATGCTCGACACAAGGGTTTGTCCAAGCAATTTGTATGGACATGGTTGAACACTTATTATGTGATCATAAAGGTTAGGGGTTATGAAGGGTACTTCAATTTTAAGTAGGGACAAAATCGTTAAGAGAATTGGAGGAGTTATTTTTCTCTAGTGAATTAAATATAGAAAAAAAAATTGAGCAAATACGGCAGATGCAAAGTTATGTCACTAATTATGATTTAAGATATAAAAAAAAAAAAATTTTAACTAAAACAATATATATTATATTAAAGGGTAACTGTGGTCGAATTAAACAGTGAGTTAATACAATCAATATTTTTGAATATGAAAATGTTAAGTTTAAAAAAAATAAAGTATGCAAGGGTGTTGGTTTTGGAGCCTAATTATCTTTCTGATTCAGAGGTTTGTTTCAGTCGTGCTTGGACCCCATTCCCTAATGGGGGGTGAGGGGGTTTTCCCCCCCACAAATGTCGCCAGGGGATCCAGGGGGGGCGGCGAAAAATTTTGTAACCCCCCCCCCCCTCTAGCGGGGGATTCTGGGGCGGTGCCCCTAAAGCGAAATATTGGAAAAAATTGCCTTGTAAAATATTTTAATTTCGTAGTCAATCTGGGCCATTCATTATAAGGTCGTAGATTTGATGGTAGAAGTTATTTTAGGGATTTTTTCCCTAGAAGGCAACCCTCTTTTATGAGGGAATTGTATTACAGTTGTGTATGTGTGTGATTATTGTATTCTGAAGAGGAGACTGTGAGAAAGAGAAGAGGAAGTTACAACGGTTGAGTTGTAGGTTGCATCCCTTCATTTTGCTAGATAATAAAAAGGAAGGAACTGGCAATTTATCTACTGGACGTAGCCCACACTGGATGTGTTGGAACACATACAATTCTGAACTTTTGAGCCCTATACTTTTCACCTCATGAAAATATAATTCTACTTGAAGAAAATGGAAAATTGGTAAACGAAATTTTAAAATTAAGTCAAAATCATTTGCTAGTTGGTAAATAATGAGCACATGATATCCGTCGTCGATGATTTTTTCCTTTTGATTGAACGATCCTAATACCTCTAGAGTTTTAGAGTCGCCTGGATTTTAAAGAGGTAAATCTCTAACGTTCATTTCGGAGCTCTGCGCTTCGGATCTTTCAATAAGTCTTAACAATAAAAACCCCGAAACTCTGAAACCCGAAGGTGTCATCTTACAGCTTTTCCTAAACCTTTTTAAAGACAAAGGTCGTATGACATGTGTACCTTTCTAGTCTTTCCTGAGACGCCACGTGGCACGTGTTTTAAAATTTTCGTTAGATAATTCACACGATGATCTGTAGGATCTTTTAATGACTTATGGTTGAGTTTTAATTTTGCATGTGTTAATTAACCATTTGAGAAACTTAGTGAAAGAATGAGGAAAGAAGAGGAATTACGACAGTCATATACACATTTGCAGATCTGAAATGAAATAATAGATAGCAAACCATAACACGCAGATTGATAACGGAGTTCGGCACAACTTTGCCTACGTCTCTGGGCCTTTGTCTATGTGGGGGAGGCTTCTTTATTTCTGTTCAAAAGCTCAAAAGTACATCATTGCAATTCCAAATGGCTACAAGACTGATCTGGTCGTGTTCTCCCAGATCTCTAGAACCCTGCAAAGAAAACGGCACGCAAAACAGACGTCCGGAGCTCCCAGAAATGACCCGACAGCGTCTGCTCCTCAAAATCTTCCCTGCAACAAAATGGCTTTGGCTTGGCTTCTCTTCAGCATAACTCTGCTCTGACTGCTTCCCCATGGCCTCAAATAGGCCTGGTTTATATAGATTTGAAGTTGGTTTCTCATCTCCAACTTCCTCCCAAAATTTGGGCTCCAAAAATGCCCAATATCTCCCAAAAATGGAGAAAATCCATTAATATCAGGCATAATATTAATTAAAAATCCCAAAACTATAGTATAAAACCCATTTTAGTTAGAAATCGGGGATAAGCCCCTAGGGTTGGGCGCGCGCCCCCTTTTCCTCGGTCATATTGGCCATGTGGCAAAGCGTTAGCCCAAAGGCTAAGCGTTGGCCCCTTTGTTTGCGCTCCAGCTCCTGGTCTCTTGCATAAGAATAGGACCACGGACTAACTATATATATAACTGCACATATTATGTAGGGATAGCCCCCGATTCATTTGGGTGGCGATTATATGCTGGTGCAGGACCAGGGGTTGTCCCCCTTATCCCAAACTCCCACATGTGATGCCTGCGCCCTCAGGTGTATGGGGGTTACGCGACCACGAGCTGGGGCTTAGCCCCAGCCCCCTCCTTTTTGCCATATTACATTTTACACTTTATATAATTTTAAACATGCCATATTTAACAAGTCATATAATGGCGCGTTGGTAAAAGCTTCTCACAAAGCGCTTGGTTGGTGTTGGTCGTGGGTTTCGAAACCCATGGACCCCAACTAATTTTTTATAACTTTCCACTTAGACTTTGACTGGGTGCCATGTGGCTACCCATGATTGGGCCACGTGGCATCTCCCCATTCGACGGATTAATGCCACTTGTCAACTATTGACTGGTCTAGTTGCCTGCCACATGTCTGCCCTGTCAGCGAACCTGCCCAATCACCACCAGCCAGAGAGTGCCATGTCATCTACTGCACAGTCAGCATGTTGATGTCATGCTGACATCAGCATTGACTTTTTGACCAGTTGACCTTTGACTTTTTACCTATTTGGGCTTTCGAACAGAATGCGGTATCTTTCGCATACGGAGCCCGTTTGACAAAGTAAATAGACCACCGGAATAAGGAAGACGAGACGGACGCAATGGCGTTGATTTCGTCGAATTCTGAGCACTTTCATTTTTAAGCATTTTTAAGCCCTGTCAGGCTTCTGGATCCAATTTCGGATCACACGATGTCGAGTAACACATGGAACCCCCCTTTCCTCAACATGTCAGAATGACCTAGTCTATGACACGTCACTACGAGAGATGATCCTTCGGAATGCTAACAAAGAATGAATTAACGAATCACTGAAATATCAAAGTGTTGAAGTATTAAACGTTAAATAATTAAGTTAACCATGATCAAAGATAATTAATTCTTTCGCATTTTGGGTTTCGGGAAGTCCCTCTTGAGATACATTGAAAGTCCCTGAAGTCTGAACTCTCGAAATACTTGAAGTTAACGCACCATCTTAAACATGATTAATTAAATTTTTACAAGTGTTTATTCAAAGATTAACCTTTTCGCGAATTCAGGATTCGGGAGTTTCCCATTCTGTCACAATGAAAACTCTCGAACGCAAACCATCGAAGTATTGATGGAATTTATGACTAGTTAAGGATAATGATTCAAACGCGGATCGCTAAGTAAACTTTCCCATCAAACGTTAATAAATTTGCGTAAGTGAAGCTATACAAAAAGCGATGACTCTGTTTTGAATAAAGCCACTTCGATTAAGAATTCATTTTCACCTTCGGCAATTAGCAAGCTTTATCTGTTTAAAAGACTCATGGATTTTCTCTACAATAGGAAATTTCACGTTGTCTCCTTAGAATTTATGGCACCACGGAAAATGAAGATAAAGCCTGATGCGGCAAGCGAGGATTCAAAGCCAAATGCAGACGTTCTATCAGACACCACGCCGCGAGCCACAGACACTGTTAAATCTTGGACGCAGGTGTTCGAGATTCTAGAGCGTGTGTTACCCATGATTTTGGTCGTCATGATGATGTATTGATAATGGTGTACTCAGGCTCTTCATAAGAACTTTCTCCTGAGAAAAGTTACTTTCATCTCTTCCCAGAAAACTCACTTTTGAAGAAGGTTCGCAGGCTGTTAATATATTTGCCTACGAGAATGACCCATTCTCGCAGGCTGCCTTAAGCCAGGGTGCGAACATCTCGCACTGTGTTGAACTGCTAGGGTGCGAACTCTTCTTAAAGCAAGGAAAAAAGATGAATTCTCGAAGCTTCTAGAAGGGAATCTCCTAGAAGAATGGGTTGGCATTCGAATGGTTATCCTAGTACTGGATTCCCTAATATTTTGGGATCATTCTTATCCAAGTAACTAATTCATTCTCTCCTATATATTGAGTGAATTATCATGGAAAAGGTTAAGCAAGATTCATTGGAGAATTGGTGAAAGAATTGTGTGAAGGACTCAACATTGAACAGCAGCTTGGAGACTCCAGCAAGTTTATTCAAAGGGTTGATCTTCTTCATACAAACAGTGAGCAAGTGTGTGTGTCAGAGCCAAGGGCCATCGAAAGGAAGTTTGCGACATCAAGGCTCGGGTTGTAATCTTTACTTTCCATTAATATGATGCAGTAGCATGTCCCTTTCCCATAAAGCTATTTCCACTTTATTGTATAATTCCTTGATCATATACATAGATTGATTGTTGAATAGATTGTGATATCTTCACTTTGGTTGGTTTGTGTTGTCTTGGTCTTGGCTGCACGAGAGCACTGGGGAGCAACAAAGACCATAGGAAGCGATAATAATGTATGTTATTTGTTCTTGCCTCCTAGTTAATTCAATGGTCAAAATCTAGGGAAAGAGTCATGTTTTGTCTTGATTTGTTCTAGATCCAGGTGGATCTAGGGAGATCGGTTAGTGTATGTACCTATGGATTTATCGAATAATAGCGTGAAATCATAAACTGTCCTGAGGAATCTGTCGAAGAAGAGGGCGACACTTATATAGCTAAAATCGGATATATAGCACAGTCGGAGCTACAAAAAATAGCAGCATGGCCAAGGCTCATGCCTTATAACGACATGATAAGTTGGGCCTTGGATCACGTCGACATCCAGACCATGAGCATTGTCAACCATCAGAAGGTCGTTGTCGTCTCTTTTCGACCAGAACATATGCAAGTAATGTATAAACTCTCCCCTAATCCTAGATATGCATTCAATGTTTCATTCATTCTGGAGTTCGAGTAAACTGAGTATGTCCAGTACGACAAGAACTATCCCGATATAATCAAGTCTTGGAGGGGGCACCCAGAGGGATTCAGAACTGATGCTCATGGTATATATGCCACGGCGTCTTTGGATGCTCATATGGTGTATATAGCCATGATTCTATGTCGATTGTTCGGGAAGAAGAGCCCTACACACTTCTCAATGGAATGGGTATCCATCATGCACGAGGTAGTAGAGGGTTACACTTTCAACTAGGCCAAAATGTTGTCCGATAACTTGGCCAAAGGGATTGTCGAATATAAGATAACGAAGTCAAAGGGACAGCCTGCCCCCTTTTACATGTCGCCATATATCATGGATGGCATCTGTTTCATGACACATTTTCCATTAATGAATTGGATTTGGACCCCGACCAGTGCATAGCCCATTCATTTCTACCATTCCAAGCTATGGGAAGAAAAAGCCAAGGATTTCTTTTACGAAATCTGCCATAATGTAGTGGTTATGGTTCATATAGCCCTGTATGGTCACCCACCTCCTCAAATTTCAGACAAGATTATGGGAAACTTGGGTAATCTAGCAGATTGGTTTATTGAGGAGAACTTCTCCTACATCAAGTTTTTTGGGTGCTCGGTTCATCCCCATGCTCTCCCACAATTTTTACTCGATCTTCTAGTACGCAGAGAAGTGTCATGCCAGACAGTAACAGAAGGCATCAGCAAAGAGTTGAAGGCCACGCGGAAAAAGGTATGGTCGACTTTCCCTATTCAAGTTGGCATGTTTTTATTACTGGATTTCGGTCGCTCCAAAGAGGAGGTTGCATCTCTGGAAGATGTCAAATTGGTTGACATCGAGTTCAAAAGACACGATCCACATAAGATTGTGGAAAACCACCTAGCCCAGTTCAACATGAAACGGTATATGCACGAAACTCCCCGCATGACGAAATATTCAAGGGAGTTAGATCTTATGAGGAGGTACAGGACAGATTCCAAACCCTGCCCCCAGATCAACAAGCCGATTTTAGTAGTTTCCAAAAGCACGGGAGGAATAGCCTACCAAAGGTACTACAAGGAGAGAAAATAGCCACTCCCCCTTCTCAGAAAGCCAGGTCAATAGGATCTGAGGCGAGTCACTCTGGTAAACATAAAGTTGAAGAAACCCCGAAGAGCTCAGAGGTATTGACACAGAAATTAGAAGCATCATTGTCAGGCCAGCTAAGCCCCCAAGAAAAAGCTCAACTCAAAGCTTTACTAAAGCAAGGACAAAATGTGCCTCCCTCATCACCAACTACCCCTGCTAGCACTTCAAATACAATGGAGCAGTAGCAGTCTACGGATATTGGTACTCCCATTACGTCATTGACACCTCTGCAATACAGCCTCAGAAATCCTAATTCCGAAATTGTTTTTGTAGACGATCTTACCCCCATCTCACCTGAAGAAATGCCTCCTTCGGATTTATTTTTTAGTAGAAAATAGAAGGCCATCGTGAAAAGGGAATCACACCAGAAAGATGGAGTGATGACTAAAAGGCATAGAATGGTGTATGATGGAAATAATCGAGATGATCCAGAATTCACAAAAGAAGTTGCAGGTTCATTAGGTGCTTTTGCCACAACCAATCAATGGTCTGTGGACAATTTGGCCAAACAGCAGCGACATAAGTGCCTATTGGTAGAGCACTTGCAAAGTCAAATACATGCCATGGAATAGACTATAAGGAACAAGATGAGTTGGGACTTCGAGAAAATCAGAGCTCATGATCAGAAGCAAATCCAACAACTTCAAGCCAACCTTGAGGAGCTCCATCAGAATTTGCAAACCAAACGAGGATTGGTCACTCAGCGCGATGAATTGATAAAGCAATTGCAAGCTAGATTAGACCTAACGGAAGGTACCTTGATATATATCTCGGCCTTCCAAACTCAAGCACGGGAAATAAATGAGAAGTTGGAAATTGCCCAGCAGGATCTTTTTCTGAAGGTATATGTTATCCAAAAGTGCTACCAAGAAAAAGGCCTTTCTCTAAAGGACATCTATGTCAAGGAAAGAGAATATCGCTCAGCCTGGTCTAGGTTTTCAAGAAGATATCATATTGCTGCACAAAGATAATGTCTTTGATTTTCATCTGCTCTCTCCTTCCAAACAATTACGAGGTGATATGGCTCTGAAGATCTGGGAAACAAATTTGGAAAAAATAAAAAGATTAGCCAAGGAGGTAAACAACGCTTTCTTGGAAGCATTGTCATCACTAGATAAGAAGCTAATTGACTTTGAAGGAAGTAATATCTCGAAAGCCTTGGGGAAAATTGATATTGAAATGAACCAACAGAATTCTAGAAAGAGCAAGGAAGAAACTCTAACAACCATTCAGGAAATGAGCCAAATTGATCTTCTTAAGATCAATAAATGGCTAGTAAGTCCAAGATCACAGCTCCAAGCCACAACTCAGAAAATAAAAAGGATCCAAGAAAAGTTGCCTTAGGTAGAGAGGAGATTATTCACTTTTGAGGTAAATGAAACAATTGAGCCCTCAATGTTCGTGGTGGAATTATTGAATAGATGCAACCAATGTATTGAACATGGGAAAGAAAGCATAGCTGGAAGCAAATAAGGAAACATGCACAGGGACCTTTATTTTTACCCTCCCTACCTTTCACCTTCCTACAGCCACTTATCGCATTCATTCACATTCTAATCTTCAATTATCCCTAATTCATCATACACTTGTTCCATTGTCATTCTTACCACAAACGGTTACTTTTTCTTATGCCTGTTATACATTCCTTGACGAGCCATGTAGTGCTACTCATCCTATTATCATTCCTCCCTGATCCCAATTATGTTCCATTGCATTGTTCAACATATTTGGAGAGACATATGGCAAAAAACAAAAACGGCCAGGACAGTATGTTGAATTATTAAGGATGCCAGACGATAGCTATGTTCATCCTAAAGGACTAAAGAAAAGAGGCGTTTTTGCCAAGCAAATGAAGAGACAGAGGAGAACACCAGCAGAGCTCATCAGATTTTACATATTGTTGTCTTATTCAAATATATGTTATTTTAATCAAATATTGTAAGGAGTCCAACCGTTTTGAGTTGTGACAGTTTTTGTATAAATACATAGATTCAAGATCTATTGAGGGCTGCTTCTTGCCGTATGTAATAGAGAAAACTCTCCTTTTGAGTATTAATACAAGTGCAGATAGAGATTCTAATTTTCGTTTAGTTTGAGTTATGTGTTGCCTCTATATCCTCATTTCTCTGAATTTCTTTATATATTTCCTTGAAAAGCGATTGATCGTAATTTAGTATTACAACTACTGGGATTATATTTTATTAGCAATTCATTAAGTAAGCAGTTTTTCCTTTGTATTTACTGTAAGTAATACAAGACCTGGAAGCTACATGAATTACTGCATTTCATATCATGTTCAAGGGTGCGTTCTCCATTTTTCCCACACTGCAAACAAGGTGAGACTCTTCTGCAATTGATGCCTAACTTTGTTTAACAGATTTTGTAACCTTCCTCCACACCATTTGATATTATAATTGTGACTCAGACGACGGAATACGGCCTCTGTATTGTCCTATTATTAATTTTATTTAAGGATCATTTCTTATATAACCAAAGGTAGAAAAAACAATTTTTTAAAAGATTCTCTTTAAACATTCTTGATGCCTAACATTACTATTTGATCCTTAAGTTTAATCTCAAGACCAATAGGGTGAACCACGTATATATGTGTCTCTATTGTATTTTGTATTTTATGTGTTTTATCTCTGCATTTGCTTTATTTTATTGCTCTGTGATCATGTTTTTCTAACAACTGGTATCAGAGCGAAAGGTAACTCGCAGGAAAAGAGGGTTCCTAGTTCGAGTGGGAGCAATGGCAGAAGATGGAAAGTTTAGGATCGAGAAATTTAACATCCAATACTACCAGTTATGGAAGATGAAAATGGAATATTATTTGTATCAGAAGGATCTATTCCTACCATTGGGCGGAATAGCAAAGAAGTTCTCGACATAAAAGCACTGGGAACGATACAGTTGATTCTGGCATCATCGGTGGCTTTCAATATTTCAAAAGAAAAGACAACGAAGGAATTGATGGATGCATTGGCTAAACTGTATGAAAAAACCTCGATGTCCAATAAGGTATTTCTAATGAAGCGATTATTTAATATGAAGATGTCAGAAGGTGGGTTTGTTGCAATTCATTTAAATGAATTTAATATAGTTACTAATCATCTAAGTTCTATAACAATGGAGTTTGATGATGAGGTCAGGGCTCCTCTAATCTTGTGCTCATTGCCAGAAATATGGATTGGCTTGGTCATGGTTGTAAGTAACTATGTCTCTTGTTCAAACACTCTAAAATTTGATGATGTTGTTGGTGTTATCCTTAGCGAGGAAATGTGACGGAAAAGCACAGGTGATACATCAGGTAATGCGTTAAACATAGAGAACATGGGAAGATCAAATGATAGATAAAAGGGCTCGGGGAACCACGGTAATTCTAGGAAGCACAGATCCAGATCCATACTAGGAAAAATAAAGTGTTGGAATTTTGGAAAGAAAGGACATCTGAAGAAATACTACAGAACTCCAAAGAAACAAAGAGATGGACAGCAAGAGAAAAATCAGGAAGCAAATGTAACAAGTGATGTGTTACAATATGCTTTGATTCTTTTTGTAGATAATGTTTATGAGTCTTGTGTAGTATATTCAGGGGATTCATTTCATGCCACACCCCATAGGAAACATTTTCTATATTATGTTCAAGGTGATTTTGAACAGGTGCATTTGGGTGATGATGCACCATGCAAAATTGTTGGAATGAGAAAGGTACAAATAAAGAAAAAGAATGGAAACCAATGGTCGTTGAAAGAGGTAAGACATGTTCCATATCTAAGGAAAAATCTAATTTCAACAGGGCAGTTGGCAAGTGAAGGTTGTATAACCATATTTACAGATAAGGCATGGAAGGTCACCAAAGGATCATTGGTGATAGAAAAAGGAGAGAAGGTAAGTACATTGTATTTATGTACTGGTAATATTGATTCTTCTATATCTTTAGCTTCTACAGGAGTGGATACATCTCTTTGGAATCATAGGCTTGAACACATGAGTGAGAAAGGGATGCAGATACTTCATAAAAGGAATTTGTTGCGAGATCTTAAACAAATTGATTTGGATTTCTATGAGCACTGTGTTTATGGAAAACATAAGAGATTCAGATTTCTCAGAGTTGGAAAAGAAAATAAGAGTGAAAGGTTAGAGCTTATGCATACAAATGTATGGGGACCATCTCAGGTATCATATCTTGGTGGCTCTCGCTATTATGTTAATTTTATTTTAGGGATTTTTTCCCTAGAAGGCAACCCTCTTTTATGAGGGAATTGTATTGCGGCTATGTATGTGTGTGATTATTGTATTCTGAAGAGGAGATTCTGAGAGAGAGAAGAGGAAGTTACATCGGTTGAGTTGTAGGTTGTACCCCTTGATTCTGTTGGATAATAAAAAGGACCTGGCAATTTCTATGGTGGACATAGCCCACACTAGGTGAACCACGTATATATGTGTCTCTATTGTATTGTGTATTTTCTGTGTTTTATTTCTGCATTTTTTTTATTTTATTGCTCTACGATCTTGTTTTTCTAACAAAGGGGGTTGTCTAAAGCATGTCATGCTTTAACAATCGTAGAACTATAAATTCTAATAAACTACACTAGTAAAAACTTAAACTTGCAAAGCATAAACCTGGATAAAAGTAATGGAAAATATTCATTGGAGAATCACTAATGGCTCTAAATTTGCTTCTTTCCATTAGTTTCATTGATTTCCATGGGCTTGGTAACTTGATGAACTATATCTTCCTTTATTGTTGCTTCTCTTGGAGAAGTCAGTGATGTGTTGGGGCTTCTGGTTGAATCGTGGATAATATAGACAAACATATTGTTCTTAGATATCAAACGATCTATTTGAGTATGTTGAATGTCCAACCTCAACTCCATATCTAAAAATTTAGACTTTTTTTCCTCCATCTAGCTATGGACATTGTCTACCATCTGAGTAATGATTTTCTGCAAACCCTCTCTAATTGATGAGCTAGGCTTCCAATTAGTCGATGGAATTCAACTATGTTGCAACCATTACCACCTCTGCAAGATTTTATATTCTCTATTGCAATTGAGGGTGACGACCAAATAGGAGGGAACACACTAACCCCAATGTTTTGGGGTATTCTACCCTACGGACTAACAAGCTAGGGATTTAAACTTGTATGCAGATCATGACCCTTCTTAAGCTTACTTTTAACCTTCTACCCAAATCTAAAACCCTTTTTCTCAGGCAAACATGAGAAGAATCAACTAACCTTTTTACGACGGTTGAAGTAGATCCTCCGCTGAACTTTTATCCCCTTGTTGTTGTTGCTCCTTCCAAAAAGATTTCCTGCAATCAAGACAAAACTAGGCATGCATGCTACTGATCTACTAGAGGGTTAGAGATTAAACATAAATCACATAAAACATATAAGACTCATGTATTTGGGATGGGAAAAGTATCTTTTTATTGATCTCAATATGAACCAACTTACAATGATTACCGAGACCGGCCACCGTTCCTCGATCCTGATCCTGGGCTCCTCCTCTTCTTTGTCCTCCAACTGCTTTGCTTGAACTTCTCCTAAAGCTTGAGGAAAGGCTAAAGGGTTGGGACAATAATGGACTTGGCAATTTTGGCAGAGTTTCTTTGCTTATGATTTTTTTTCCTTTGAATAGTACCCCTACCCCTTCTTTTATAGGCTAGAAGGAGCTAGGGTTTTAGACGAACTCTCGGCAATGCATGGCTAGGAGTTCCAGTTAACTGACAAAAAGCTCTTCGTCCCGACGGAAACTTTCCTGATTTTTTGCTTTGTTAGGTAAACGCGAGTTGTAGTGGGCTAGCCCGCGGTCCACCGCATGCAATAGAAGGCCAGCAAGCGGTCACCCGCGCCCAGTGTTAGGTTAGGGCGTGGGTTGCTTGTTTTAAGTGGTTTTTCAAGGTTTTATTCAGCATGGCTTTGGCTAGGAAGAGGCATGAGTTGGCCTGATGCCAGGTAAGCCTGTGTGGTGCATTTTAGGGTTATAATAGATGCCCCCTAATG
>ML804129.1:40306-71103 GCA_009831015.1 Picea engelmannii
CAGACTCCAATGTTTGGTTTGGGTGGCCTTGGAGAATTTACTCTCCAACCTATTCCAAGGCCCTATTCCTGAGCTAGTGTATGCACCCTACAAATAGAAAAGTCTACTTGATTTTATTTAGCGTTGCTTTTAATGGGATTTTTAAAGTCACAAGGCGCGAAAGTGAAACTGATGGTGTGTAAAAAGACTCAAAGAAAAATGCACAAAAAATGCTGAGAAACAAACTTTTTCTAAAATGCGAAACCAGCAACTTTTCAATGAAAGACTTCTTTTCTTTTTCAAATTTACTAAGATTTCATGCATTAAATAAAGAGAACTTTCGCTCAGATCTGCGAGCTACTTATACTAGACATGCACTGCAAAAAACTTATGCAAAAAGACTTCTTTCCTAGCTACTGATGCAACAACACAATCTTCAAATCACAAAGAAAATGAAAAAAAAAATTATTTTATTTTATTGCAAAATAACGCAACAAGGAAAAATGATGACAAGAACAAAACCAAGAGAATGAAAAGAAGACTCTGGCTTAAAGCGCAGATCGCAAAAGAATCAGAGCACAAAATGAAAAAAAGCAATCTAGAAAGCACCAATTCCAACACTTGCCTAAAAACCATAAAACAAATATTTTTCTCTTTTGTCTTTTCTATCAAAACATCAACTAACAAACACAAGTTAAGGATAAGATGCCCCAACCTGCTGACTGTGCAGCTCCAGACTCTCTACCCCTGAGAGGATCTCTTCTCACCACAGGAGGGGATGACTGCCCCAACCAAGCTGAAAAGCTACCAAACAGGCCCGCGACTGTCACCAAGACAGCACGCGGTCAACCGTGAGCTGGGCTAAAACAGCACGCGGGTACCCGCGCTCAGAACTGAAGCAGCCCGCGGGTAGGTATAAAATCTGAGAAAAAATCAAACACAGGCAGCCCAGACCTGAAAGAGGCCTCTGGTATTGACAACCAAGGTCTCTGAAAGGCTTGGATGTTGGCACTTCAACAGAAAAAGAAAAATTTGCAAAAAAGAAAACAAATGCTAAGAATAACCAAAACAACAAGGCAGACTGAAAGCAAGACAGTAAACAAATTAGAACCCAAACAGGATCCAGAAAGCCCCCTGAGAAGATAAACTTCTGACAGGGAAGAGGAGACTGCCTCTTAAGCTTCATGGGCTCTACACGCTACTGAAACCACTACAGCAAGCGGTCAATCGCGGGCTGTAGAAGGTTAGGGCGAGGGTTACCCGCGAGCAGGGCTTTTGCAGGCCGCGGGTACCTTTGTGTGTCCCGAGAATGAATGTCAAGCGTTAGTCAAGGAAAACTGGTATTGATAACCAGGTTCCCTGCTAGCATTGACCTAACAGGCAACAAAATAAACAAAGAAACAGAAATTGAACTTCTTTAAACTACCCAAAAGATCTTTAACCAAATACGGAAACCCTAAGAGTAAAATATCCCCAGTGGAGTCGCCAATTCTGTTGTGGGGTATTCTACCCTACGGACTAACAAGCTAGGGCTTTAAACTTGTACGCAGATCATGACCCTTCTTAAGCTTACTTTTAACCTTCTACCCAAATCTAAAACCCCTTTTCTCAGGCAAACATGAGAAGAATCAACTAACCTTTTTATCGATGGTTGAAGTAGATCCTCCGCTGAGCTTTTATCCCCTTGTTGTTGCTGCTCCTTCCAAAAAGCTTTCCTACAATCAAGACAAAACTAGGCATGCATGCTACTGATCTACTAGAGAGTTAGAGATTAAACATAAATCACATAAAACATATAAGACTCATGTATTTGGGACGGGAAAAGTATATTTTTATTGATCTCAATATGAACCAACTTACAATGATTACCGAGACCGGCCACCGTTCCTCGATCCTGATCCTGGGCTCCTCCTCTTTTTTGTCCTCCAACTGCTTTGCTTGAACTTCTCCTAAAGCTTGACGAAAGGCTAAAGGGTTGGGACAATAATGGACTTGGCAATTTTGGCAGAGTTTCTTTGCTTATGATTTTTTTTCCTTTGAATAGTACCCCTACCCCTTCTTTTATAGGCTAGAAGGAGCTAGGGTTTTCGACGAACTCTCGGCCATGCATGGCTAGGAGTTCCAGTTAACTGACAAAAAGCTCTTCGTCCCGGCGGAAACTTTCCTGATTTTTTGCTTTGTTAGGTAAACGCGGGTTGTAGTGGGCTAGCCCGCGTTCCACCGCGTGCAGTAGAAGGCCAGCAAGTGGTCACCCGCGCCCAGTGTTAGGTTAGGGCGCGGGTTGCTTGTTTTAAGTGGTTTTTCAAGGTTTTATTCAGCATGGCTTTGGCTAGGAAGAGGCATGAGTTGGCCTGATGCCAGGTAAGCCTGTGTGGTGCATTTTAGGGTTATAACACCCAATTTTCCAACTCAAAAAAGACCTCAACATCTGGAAATTCTCTAATCTCCACGATGCCACTATAGTCCTAGTCTCCAATGTTGATGTGAAAAGGAAAAAAAATATTTCAATCTAGCCTTTGCCTACAACAAACACAATTATGAGGCTAATCGAGACCACATTAAAATCATTTATCCCATCGTCGATGGATAGGATCATTACTCCATCCATTAAAGGCTCAAGCATGTCAATGGAATGTAAGAGTGTGAGGGGGATGGTGTGAATTAAGTGCCTTGGGATGTTGATATAGTTCGCTTGCCACTTGTTCATGATTTCATTGTGGGTGTTTCTACTATAGTTCATAATTATGGTATTCATGGAATATATTGAAAAATAATCCCCCACTCCCCCCCATTTTGGAGAAATTAAACCTGGTTCAATAGTGCACCCTTGTTTTCCATGGCATCTGCTTTGAAATTGAAATGACAAAGGATGTGGCAAAAGTTTATTTGCTCAAAATGATTAGTTATTCTTTGTTTCTATCTATCAGCCTAAACAAGCTTGGAAATCTTGCTTTTGTGAGCTTCCTCATATGCCAGATGATCATCGTGGAGTCTCCAATAATCACAATATTTTTAACATGTTGATATAGTTCGCTTTCCACTTGTTCATGATTTTGTTATGAGTGTTTATACTATAGTTCATAATTGTGGTAGTTATGAAAGATATTGCAAAACAATTCCCCCCACACCCCTCCCTCTCCCATTTTGGAGCAATTAAACCTGGTTCAATAGTGCACCTTTGTTTTTCATGGCATCCGCTTCAAAATTTAAATGACGAAGGATGTGGAAAAAGTTTATTTGCTCAAAATCACTAGGTATTCTTAGTTTTTTGTCTATAAGTCTGAACAAGCTTGAAAATCTTGTTTTTTTCATTTGTTAGATGATCGCCATGTTGTATTCAATGATCATAATATTTTTAACATGTCTTGCACACAACAACATGAGACATTGTAATGGGAGTACAGCTTCAACTTGAATGTTGAATGTCTCTCCCAATCCCCAAGCATATGGTAATTATTGTTGCCCTTTGTAATTGTAAACAACCCTACGCCTGCCACCTCTTCACATGTTTATATGATCCAGATGGATATTGGTGGCCACCCATCTATTCCAACTGGCTCCTCGTGTCCATTTTTTTTTCAGCACGTTCTTCTATATTGCTTTGTAATTGTGGGTTTGTTGACGGGCAAAAATGAACGCTCGCCAACTGGAAGAGTGGATCTGGTCCGGGGTTGTCTAAATAACCCAAGCCGTTTGGGATAACCCACCCTGACGAGTTTAGCGGCTCCGTTGGCCGATCTAAGTCCTAGAAAAACAAATGAAAACTACACTAATAAACTAATCTAAATACAAACAATAATTAAAACAAACTAATAAACAAATCTAAACTACATATATACAATCTATTAACTAAATCATACAACTATAATTCTATAAAAGTAAATGTTTAATTATCAACAGAATCAGCTTCAATTACAAATATACAATATTTACAAATTACAGATTTAAATTAAAACTTGCAAAAATCATTTGTAATCCGTCCTAAGACAGCGAAACTATTATTTTTGATTTTTATAATTTTATGAAAAAGAAATAGAATAAAAACTATCTAAGCTAAGCAATAATAAATCTAACTATGAATCTAAACTAATATATTTCTCTAAACCACTTAAATAACACTAATAAGCTAACTATTAAATAACAAATAACAAACTGACCTGAAGTAACGCTTCAGGTTGGTCCTGTAAATAATCGATTCAGCTATTCGATGGGAGGAAACCCGCACCGGATTATCCACGAACTTCTCGTAAACAAGAAGCAGTTGTGCTCTTCAAATATAAATGACGGGACAAACAAGACATAAAAATAACAGCAATTTTATGATTTACAAACCATCACAATTAGATAAATCTGTATGCAACAATTTGTGCAAAACAATTCAATTAATGAAAAAGATAAACCTGTATTCATTAAATTGAATTAAAGTGATTGTTGTATTTTTAAATAAGAGATATCAGATATGGACAACATATAAATCAAATCACATCAACATGCAATGAATTATGATAGCTAAAGTAGTCTATAATTAATTGCAAACTAATATGCAAAAAACCTGAAACAAAAGTTTGATATATTGAAAGCGAAAGTTGTTACAAGACATCAACTTTTATCTCAGTCTGAATCATAAATCCATAGTCTGGTTCTCTCCACAGTGATGATGATGGTTCTCATTACAAAAAATAACAAGTATTTAAAGACCTCCCACAGGGTAAAACATCCCTGTGGGAATTATCAAAACAGTTTACAAAAAATCTGCGGATAATCTCCCAAGTCTAACTAAAACTAACACCCTATAATAAAACGGTATCACAAAAACATCTCTCAAACTGCCATAGCATGCCACATTGATCATTACAATTCGTATGCACCTGAAAGGGGACAAAAATAGATAAGATTAGAGGATATTTTGTTGATAAAATTGACAGGAATCTAATTTTTAAGACTAGCTACAGAATCTTGCGATTCTGTAGCTGGTCTAAATTGAACACAGAATCGTTTTAAAACTAATTCGAATCTTAAAAAAAATATATTCAAACTATTAAACCAATATTTGATTGCTAATTAGAAACCAAACGAATCATTCAAAAACTTGTATGCACTCTATTCAATTTGTTATCACCAATTTGGGGTAAACAGAATCGCATAGATAATTGGACAGCAATGAAATCATTTTCATGAACCAATTCCAATCGACACAAACTGTAACTGGTTGAACAAATCATTTATGTCGCCTTATCCATTAACAAAATCATTGTCGAATCACAATGAAATCAACAGGATCGTTTTTCAAATTAATAGAATTGTATCAAACATATACCAACGATCATGCTAATCGTGGCACGCAGCAATCGTTTACAAATCAAATCAAACAGGAACGAATCGAAACAGTTTGCGGTCGACCAAAATCGTTATGCAAAATCATATCAATCAACACAGCCACACGATTTTTAGCAAATAGATCTTTTTGCACGGGTCGAATGTAATCAAAACCCAAACGAGAACGTTGATTCAATACAAAACAGAGTCGTTCCTAGTAAATCGAAGTCAACAAGGTTGTTTTGAGTCTATTAGAAGCAAACGAAACTAATTGAAACCAATCCAATCGACTATCCTAAATCAGACAAACAGAATTGATTCAAAAACAAGTCAAACATAATCAAAAACAAATCAATGGCTTATACTAAGCTAGGCACGACAAAATCGCATAACCAAAGCATAGCTACATTTGAGTTTAGTAAAATGAATCTACAGGATCCACAACAAATCATTTTTTATGATCAAACTATAACATAATCATTTCAAATATATTAAAACGAATAGAGCTAATTTGAAAGCAAAATCGAATCCGTTATATTAATTCAAGCAAACTTACACAGCAAAATTCATATTGAAATTCATACATGAACAATCAGAAAACAACTCGGTCATGATAATTTGGAATTAACGAAGGCCGTTGCTGCCTCGACGTTCCTGAAGATAATCGAACCGGTGGTTTTTTGTTTCTTTTCGTTGGCTTGAAGCCTATCATTCTCCTTCACCAACACTGTCACTCGTTCCTCTAACGATTTGATCTTTGATTGTAACGGGGGAACGTCGGTGTAATAATGCTCTAGCCAAACACTACATTGGACACATGATGATTTCTCGGGCTTTGACATAACAGGCGAGGGTTTGTTTAAGTCACCAGGGGTTTCATTGTGCAACTTGATTCCTGGGTAATTCGGGTCGTTTTTGAGACAAGGGGGTAAGTTAGAGACATAGTCATAGGGTTTCGTAGAGCATAGGCCATGAGAATAGGGGTACTCTTCAGCTAGGAAATGCTCGATATCGGAGTCCGAGTCCTTGCTCAGCACTATGGGCTTTTGGTCGATATTCTGTTTAGGTTTGTTCCGGGCAAGTCTTGATATCAATCGAGCATTTTTCTTCCCCTTTCTGTTGACAGTAGTATCATTGTTGTCTTTCTTCCTCACAGGTCTTTTGATGACCTTACTATCATCCTTAGTGCACGGGTCAACCAAGGCATCAGGTAGGTCCAAGTGAGGGAAAACTGAGGGTTTGACAGGGGGAAGAAGGATATGCAGTGGCACGGCTGGTCCAGCCAAAGTCTCACTGACCACGTCCTTGTCGATTTGAGAAGACTCTGGATCAGCCAAGCCATTTCTAGATAGAAAGGCTTGCCAATTATCGCCATTAAGGCTCAAATGGTGGATGATGATGAGTTTAATCAAGCCGTGATGAAAAAGGCTGCTATCAGCCCTCTCACGCTTGAATCTCTTAGACATCTTGTAAAGACTACGCAATAAATAATGCGCCATGTTCAAAGGATAGCCCATAAAATTCATCAATAACCGGAGGTGATACAGAAAAACCAAGCCATACCGACCTTCACAGGTCACAAATTGGTTCACAATTACCAAAATATCATGCCACATGGGTTTGAGGGTAGAAATAGGCATACCTTTATCACAGGAAACAACTTTTCTTGATACGAATAGTAATGGCCACGGCACCTCGTCGACTTTGGAGTTTTTAAACCATCGTTGGCTTGTAGCTGCCAGTCCTGTAGCAGAGCTTACGAACTCCTCATTGAGCTCGAGCTGTATGTCACCGACTTTAGCCCTACACCCGTCAAAGGTGAGGGCAAATTGTTGGGCAACCGAAAGGTTGAAACCCTCGAACCTCTGTATAAACACCAGCCAACCACTGTTTTCTAAATCCTTACGGGCATTATCGAATAGTAACAGAGCTTGACTACCGTTTGGCTCTATGCGCACCACTGGTGCCATAGACAAGAGCACACGGTGAGCGTGGTGAACGGGTCAGGATTTGAACAGGGTATACGCAGGGGCAGAATGCTCACAGGCTTAACCAAAAACTAGCAAAGGTGAACCGGGATAGGGGGAAAGCATTAATGACAGAATGTGCGAAGGTGGTGGATCTATTTCGGCCCATGCAAAACAGTCATTTCCACATTACAACCGACAGCGCATATAACGTTTCAAATCACTATGCATATGTTAAAAACCATGCCATTCAAACAATCAATGAAACCTATGGTAAGTCGACCAAACATTTGCGCTAGCAATAGTCTTAGCATAGTTTTAAAACCAAAATAATGATTCAAAATGAATACCAAGGGTTCGATCATATGAAATATGTGTTGTGTGATATGATTTATACGAAGGGTATAACCACAATGCCAATCATTTTCATGAAACCAATGTGTCAAGGGAATCGATCAAAGACTAGAGAAATCAAACCATCAATAAACCAACGATTGAATCACAAGCCTTAACAAGTCAAATTAACAATTAAAGAATTCCAAATGAATAAGGATCTTGGAGTCTTGTCGACTGTATAATCATAATCAAATTGGAAACATAATGGGCATATCGACAAGAATGATCACAACAATCCAGTGATGATTTTAATGTGACTTCGAAAACCAAGTTTTCACGCTTGCAGTCGTGAAAACGAGAACCAAGGTAAGTGTGCAAACGCACGAAATAATAGTGTCGTTTTATTCAAGGATTGCGACGAAAATCAAGGTTTGAAAAACAATGGTGTAGGCAACTTATAAGGACAGTAGAAAAATGTGAATTGGATGCCAACAAGGTTCTACACTTCTGGGGCTGTCTGAAGCCCCACACATCCTCCAAGTGGATATGGGTGGCCTCTCACCTAATCCAACAGGCTCATTTTGTATGTTTTCATGTCAGCACATCTTATTGTACTTCAGGGGTTGTTTTGGGGCCCTAAACGTTGTTTTTTTGGCTCGCCACAATCAAACTATAAACGTAGTTAGAGTTTGATGGCGAAATCTGTATTTCTCTGAAAGACCTTTCCAACGGGCTACCATGCACCTAAAATGGAGGTGGTGTGCAAAAGTTACGGCCCTAGGAAGGTGAGGTACCAAATTACACCAACTTACCCATAGGGCGCACATGAATTTTGGTGTTTCACCTTCTAAGGTTAGGTTTTTTTATGTCTAGGGTTTTGGCATTCATGAGTAATATGAAAAGAGCCTACGGAACCTCATTGTAATCCATTTTGCTCAGACGGATGCGCGTAGCAGCCACATCTCTTGTCAGAGATAGCTACCACCATTCGAGAAAGTTTCAGTTCTGCAGTTTTATAGTTTCAGCCTATTTCATTATTTAATAGAAGATATTGTTCATTGGATATTTGTGTTACTCTTCATATCTCTGTGTTTATTGTATTCAGTCTGTTAATCAATTCGTTCCGCTCCTAAATTTGGATCAGTGGTATTAGAGCGGTTTGCTCCTAATTTAGTTTTATTCGTGCATGTCCCCGACAAGGTCTGGGTACAAGAAGTTGGGACTCGAACCAATTGAGCCATTACAAGATTGGTCATGTCGAGCCCGACAACAACCCATGGGAGACAAAAAGAAAGATGGAGCAGGAGATCCTATTAAAATGTTGCTCGAGGAAGCCCTTGTGTGACAAAGGAATGAAATGATGGACAAATTCACGCAGATCCTTCGACGGTTGCCCACGGGAGAAGCATCTCCATCAAGCGGCCATGCAACCCCTTTCAAGGTACAGGTAAATTTTGATATTCCATTGTTTGAAGGACTAATAAATGCGGATTTTGTAGATAAATGGTTGAATCTGCTCGAAGGATATTTTTCGGTCCACCATTTTTTCGATAGGGAAAGGATCACTTTTGCACTCCTCAAGGTCGTTCCCCATGTTAAAGACTGGTGGGATACTTACTCTGAGCAAAGGTCCGTGGAGGAATATGAAATATTTGTGGTGCCCCCTACATGGGATTCCTTCCGGGACACCATTAAAGAACAGTACTACCATGTTGGAAGCTACAATGACCAGTACACCAGATGGACCACCCTACGTCAAGAAAGGGACCAGACAGTACCAGACTTCACCAATAATTTCCATACCCTACGCACCAAATTGGGTATCAAATACTATGAGCGTCATTTCGTGTTAAAATACCGCGGTTGTTTACATAGATACATTCAAACAAAAATGGAGTTCTTGGACATCGCCTCATTGGGCACGGCTTATAGATACACTGTCAAGATCAAGTAGAAATTTAAGCAGAAACAGCGAGAGTTTGGATCTTCAAACCCCTCAAAGTCGAAGCAGGGCAAAGGCATACCGAACCCACATAGAAAGGGACCAAGTCGATATGGTCGCTCTCAAGACAACCAGCCCAAGCTGCAGCACAATAAGGGAAATGAGAAGACAAAGAAGGACACAAGAAAATGGTGTGAGTACCATAAAATTCCTTGGCACAATATCGAAGAATGTCGCTCCAAGAAGTCCCTCATGGTCAAGCTGAAGGCTTCCGAATCAGACGTCAATTCTGAATCCAAGTCAAATCCTGAAGGAGGGAATCAGATTATCGATGTTAAACCCATTAATGCCCTACCACCAAAGTCCAGCCAAGCGAACCAGAAGAACCAAAGAAAGGGGAATGCCTATTTCACTCACAGATGTGGATCAAGGGGGATCCGATTCATTTCATTGTTGACAACGGTAGTCATAAGAACCTGATTTCAGCAGAGGTCATCAAGCAGCTAGACCTACCAATGATGCCGCACCTACATCCCTACACCATCGGTTGGCTTCGCCAACGAAGAGATTTATGTGTCAACCAATAGTGTCGACTACCCTACGGCATCAAGCCCTTAAAAGATGACGTATTGTGTGATATTGCTCCCCTTGAAGTTTGTGATGTTCTTTTAGGGCAACCTTATTTGTGGAAGCATCATGTTGTGTATGAGTCTAGACCCCACAGTGTTATTATTACTTTGGGTGGACAATTGTACAGGATCCCAGAGGTAGCGCCGCCTACTGCTATTTCTTTAATCTCTGTTAAGAAATGCAATAAGGTCATTTCACAGACCGAGAAGTTCTTCTTCTTTGTGATCCATGCTCATAGCAAGTAGAAGGTCGTCGCCACATCCATGGCCTCTACACATCGCCTCTCTTTGCAGTAGCAGCAAGTGGATGAGATCGTGGAAGAATACAGAGACCTCTTCTCCTCACCTACAGGGGTATCGACACACTGCCAAGTCAAGCATCCAATTGATCTGACCCCCAGCGCACCTCTATCTAATGGACCAGTCTATCAGCGCTCGTTGATGGAGAAGGACGAAATTAGGACTTAGATTCAAGAGCTTCTTCAAAAGGGGAACATCAGACCTAGATCCTCCCCTTTCGAAATCTCGATTGTACTGGTGCAGAAGAAGGACGAAAATTGGCGACTCTGCATTGATTACAGAGCCTTAAACAAAATCACAGTCAGGAACCGCTACCCCATTCCCAGGATTGATGACCTTCTTGAACAACTCAAGGGGGCCAAGTACTTCAGCAAGATTGACCTAAAGTATGGATACCATGAGGTTCCCATCGAACCAACTGATGTATGGACGACAACCTTCAAGTCTAAAGAAGGTCTTTATGAATGGCTAGTCATGCCCTTTGGCTTAACAAATGCACCAGCCACTTTCATGAGATTGATGGATGATTTATTAAGACCCTTCACCAACTCCTATGTGGTAGTATATTTGGATGACATCCTCATCTTCAGCAGAACGTGGGAGGAGCACATGTGTCATATTCAACAGGTTTTGAGCACTCTGTGGCAGCACAAGCTTTATGCCAACTTGGAAAAATGCTCTTTTGGCATGAACAGGGTCCAATACTTGGGCTACATTGTTGATGAGCATGGGGTACATGTTGACCCAGCTAAGATCCAATTCATCTGTGACTGGACAGCCCCGACCACACTAACTAAACTTCAGAGCTTTTTGGGACTAGCCAACTTCTACCGACGGTTCGTGTTGGGATTCTCCCATATTGCATGGGCCCTCAGCCAGGTGACCAAGGGAGGTGGTAGGGCCAAGTTTGTGTGGGTTGTAATGTCCCTTTCCAAATAGGAGCTCCATAGAGGAGGCTTAATGGTCTAAACCACCCCGTTAGACTATAGCCAGGGCCAGAAAAGGGGTAAACAAGGTTACTAGAGGTCAATTCAGTCAAAGGTGTTATGTTCGGAAAGTGACATTGAGCTAAAAATGGTTAAAAGTGATTTTAATTCATTATGAGCTAAAAATAGAAGTCAATAGTGAATTAGGGTTTTGGAAAGCTATAAGAGAAGATTCAGCAACCTAATTCATCATTATGCAAATTATGACTTATCATTGAGGTGAGAGGCGCATCTTAGGAGAGATAGTTCAGTGGATTCCGGGAGGAAGACGCCAATTGGATGATTTTGGTGTTGAGAGACACACCCTAGTCACCTGAAAGATCACATAGGTCTTCCATTATTCTTCAGCAGCAGTTACGCAAGGTCTAGTAGCAAGGGCGCACTTATCCAGGGTGAGGGCCCAGCTCTTGAGGAGGTTCAGGGAATCGATTTGTCCCTTCCAAGGAGAGTTCATAGATTCCCCTCCGAACCAGTTGAGAGGAAGGCAAGGCGCATCTTTTACCTGGTTCCTCGTCAGACTCCGACAAAGGAATCATCTAGGGCACATTTTCTAGACTTGGAAGTGCGACACTTTTGGCGGACACATTCGAGGTTCCCGAGCGAGCATCAGATCAGATTCAGGGAAACCCTTCCGACCCATTTCCCAGTAGACCAAGGTGATCATTTTGAGATACAAATCGACCGATTCCGATGGTGGAATCACTAGGACGCATTTTGCTAGTAAGAGAGGGGCACATTCCCCCAGGGGGATCCATTCGGGGTCCAGACCCACCAGCAGAGGGGTCGGTCAGTTACCAGGCATGTGAGCTAGAGAAGGGCGCACCATTTGGGACAGTTCTAGGCCATTCCGAGAGGTATAGCCGCCAGGGCAAACTTTCCAAACTTCCAGTAGTTACCGTATGAGATGCCATAGTTCCATCTCATCCATTGATCCTGCAGTGCTCATCTATTATCAAGTATTATCATTTAGTTACCTTATTGTATTCCGGCTAAGATCCTTTTATCTTTTGATCTAGCAGAGTGATTCATTTTATTTAGCTGCATTCAACCTTTGTACTCCGCAAAGATATCATAATATAAACTTTGCAGTCCTTTGTCACATTTGTTATTTGTATGACCATTTATATGTTGTAAACGATTAATCCTACAAACACATTAGCAGTGTTTCCTAGACTAGCCAAGTCAAGAACATTACAATGGTATCTGAGCTTTAGTCATGCCAACCTGTGACTAAAGACGATGAGTGCAAAAAAAGACCTAAAGGGTCGGGAACACGTAGGTGATGAATATGTCACTTACAACAGGCATAGGGAAAGAAGTTCTAGGCCTGAATTTCCTCCTTTTCCTCCTAGCTCAGAGGAAGATGAAGCGGCACACAAAGAAGCAGAGAGAAGGACAGAGCGTGAGGCTGAGCGCGAGGCTGAGAGGATGCTAGGAGACAGATATGAGCGACCAGAGGGTAGTGGCAAGGCCCCCATCGAACCAGAGACAGATTTCATGCAGGTTATCAGCGATATGTTAGCTAGTCAGCGGACCATGTCAGAGTCCTTGGCACAGGTGGTTGATAGATTGGCTAGAGTGGGCACCCCGGACACACAAGCCCCACGTGCAGCACAGGGGAACTCAGGAGAAAGCAGTAGACCCCAGTCACGCACTCACACATACACCTCTGTGAATAGAATTCCTAGACCCTTGTTTCCCAGTTTCCAGAGGGCACCCCCGGTAGTAGCACAGTCGTCGATAACACAGAGGTCGCCCACTGATGCAGAGGACATAGCAGAGTATCAGAGGGAGTACACAGCATTGGTTCGTGACTTCCATCAGGACATGACCCTAGTCGAGTACTATGGACTCAGACTCAGGAACCGCCCCAGAGAGCCACAGAGAGGAGGACCACAACAGCAGCAGGGGAATAACATGGATTTCATCTGAAAAGTTGGTAAACTCACCATACCTTCTTTCGACGGATCGTCTAAATGCACCTCTAGATCTTGGGTACAGAAGCTAAACACATAGTACAAGCTCAATCAGATGACCAAGCCATAGTCCATAAGTTTCACAACCTTACACTTGGAGGGTGAGGCACACGAGTGGTGGTATCATGGATTGGTGGCATTGGGTCACAGTCGCATCATCTCCTATAGGGAGTTCATAGAGAGGCTCATGGATAGGTTTAACAGGAGGGATCCCAAGATCCACTTCAGGGATCTAGCCCAATTGAGACAAACTGGCACAGTAGAGGCATTCATCATGGAGTTTCAACGCGTAGTCGTGGCAGTGACATATATATCAGAGCCCAGGCTGATCATGTTATTCACAGAGGGACTCACAGAGCCTTTGAGAGGATGGGTGAAGGCATACAGGCCTCCCACCTTGCAGGATGCCATCCTTCGCACTCGAGATTTGGTAGACTCTGTGCCAAAGACTAAAACCTTTTCCAAACCCTTCGTACCCCAGAAGGATCGAGACAGGAAGCCATTCCAGCGAGAATGGAAGGGCAAGGAGAATTTGGATGATCAGACTAGGCAAGATCTTATGAGGAAGAAGCTTTACTTCAACTGCAGAGACCCTTGGGTCCCAGGCCACAGGTGCATGGGCAAGGGAGAGATTCATTATATTGAGGTGGCAACAGACAGTGTGGATAGTGACGAGGGGGAGAAGGACAATGGATCCACTAGATCAGAGGAGGAGTCAGCACAGGAAGAGGAGTAGCCTCCCCGTAGACCACCGACACCAATAGGAGCCCATCCTCCAGTAGTCCCACAGTTACCTGAGCAGGCTAACAGGAGGAAACCAACAAAGGGAGGAGTCATAGCGACCCTTTCTGGTGTTCCCTAAGGGGCAATGGGAAATCGCCCTAAAAGATGGTGGGGCCACCCACAACTTCATCGATGCTTCACTAGTATCGAGATGGGAACTTCAAACAGAGGAGTTTGAGGGGTTTGATGTTGCAGTAGCAAATGGCCACACAGTGGAGTGTCTAGATAGAGTCTCAGACTTGGAGGTAAAGTTAGGCAACTACACAGTGAGAGACACATTTTATGTGGTTGACCTATCTGACACAAATGTGGTGTTAGGAGTTCAGTGGATGATTACCTTGGGAAAAATCACCACCAATTACCAAACCTTGGAGATGGGATTCAGAGACCATGACGGGAAGAAGGTTGTTCTAAGAGGTATGTCGACAAGAGTACCCAGGACAGTTTCAGCCAAGAGGATGGAGAGGATATTCAGACATGGGGAGGTAGCATATGTCGCCGAGTGTTTGATCACTATGCGGAAGGATTCAGAGGGTCGACAACAATATCATACAGAGATCAAGAATTTGTTGGGACAACATCAACAGGTTTTTGAGTCGATTCCACCAGGGAGACCACCTGACAGGGGGTTTGAGCACACCATTGAGTTGGAAGAGGGGGCCAAACCAATGATCACCCCCCCCTATCATCATCCTAGGAGGTTCAAGGATGAGATAGAGAACGCAATAAAGGAATTGCTAGCGATGGGACACATCAGACCGAGCAGCAGCCCATTCACTTCTTTAGTTGTCTTAGTTCAGAAGAAGGATGGCACCCTGAGGATGTGCATTGATTATCGAGATTTGAACAATAAAACCATCAAGAACCGGTATCCTATCCCATGCATTGATGAGTTGATGGATGAACTGCATGGGGTAGTTTTCTTCTCAAAGATTGATCTACGCTCTGGGTATCACCAGATCAGCGTCCGAGAGAAAGACATAGAGAAGAGGGCATTTCGATGTCACTTTGGACATTTTGAGTTCCTGGTTATTCCATTTGGGCTAACCAATGCACTCGCTATGTTCTAGTCTTGCATGAACCACATATTCAGGGATCATTTGAGGAAATCAGTCTTGGTTTTCTTCGATGACATCTTGGTCTACAGCAACACATGGCAGGAGCATATGAGGCACTTGGATGAGGTCTTGAGCAGCATGAAGGCACAGTCATTATATGCCAAAGAGTCCAAGTGTGAGTTTGGTATGACAGAGCTGCTTTAGTTAGGCCATATCATCAATGCACAGGGGGTACAGGTGCACCAGGAAAAGATCAGGGCCATTCTAGATTGGCCAACGCCCAGGAACGTAATAGAGTTGAGAAGTTTCTTCGGGCTGTGCAACTATTACAGGCGGTTCGTCCGGGGTTTTTCTCAGCTTGGAGCACCGCTAACGGATATTACCAAGATTGGGGATTTCATCTGGACCAAGGAATCACGGAAAGCATTTGATCACATGAAGGAATCCATGAGCACTTGTACAATGTTGGCATTACCAAACTTGACCTTGCCATTTGTACTATAGTGTGACACATCCAGCGAGGGTATCGAGGCAGTTTTGATGCAGGGAGGATACCCCATTGTATTCGAGAGGAGGAAGCTCAGTCAGCCTGAGAGGTTGTACTCCATTTATGACAAGGAGATGTTGGCAATCATGCATGCCTTGACCAAATTCAGGCAATATTTGGTGGGCAGCAAATTCGTGGTCAAGACAAATCACAACAGCTTGAAGTATTTCCTTGAGCAGAAGGACCTCAGTGAGCACCAACAGAAATGGGTGACGAAGGTACAGGCATTCGACTTGGAAGTGCGGTATATTTTCGAGACTTGGAAGTGCGGCACTTTTGGCGGAGACATTCAAGGTTCCCGAGCGAGCATCAAATCATATTCAGGGAAACCCTTCCGACCCATTTCCCAGTAGACCAAGGTGATCATTTTGAGATACATCTCGGCCGATTCCGACGGTGGAATCACTACGACGCATTTTTCCAGTGAGAAAGGGGCGCATTCCCCCAGGGGGATCCATCCGGGGTCCAGACCCACTAGCAAAGGGGTCGGTCAGTTACCAGGCCTGTTAGCTAGAGAAGGGCACACCATTTGGGACAGTTCCAGGCTATTCTGAGAGGTATAGCCGCCAGGGCGAACTTTCCAGACTTCCAGCAGTTACCATACGAGTTGCCATAGTTCCAACTCATCCATTGATCCCGCAGTGCTCATCTATTATTGGGTATTATCATTTAGTTATCTTATTGTATTCCGGCTAAGATCCTTTTGTCTTTTGATCTAGCTGAGTGATTCATTTTATTTAGCCGCATTCAACCTTTGTACTCCGCAGAGATCATAATATAAACTTTGCAGTCCTTTGTCACATTTGTTATTTGTATGATCATTTATATGTCATAAATGATTAATCCTACACACACGTTAGCAGTGTTTCCTAGACTAGCCAAGTCAGGACCATTACAGGGAAGGAGCAACAATGAGCATTCGATGATCTAAAGCATCGCCTATGGTCAGCTCCATTACTCTCCTTGCCTGATCTGCAGCAACCATTTGATATTGAGACTGATGTATCTGACTATGTTGTGGGCGCAGTTCTCACTCAGCATGGGCATCTGGTGGTATACCATAGTGAGACACTCTCTGATACTATCCGTAAATACCCCACCTATGACAAGGAAATGTATTCCATTGTACAAGCCTGTCGTCAATGGAAACATTACATTCTAGGGAAAGAGACGATCATACACATTGATCACAAGCCTCTGCAGTTCATACAGACACAGGGGAAATTGTAGAATGACCACCATCAGAAGTGGTTCACCCACCTGCAGCAATTCCATATCAACATCAAGTATAAGATAGGTATCTCCAATCGTGTTTTTGACTGCCTCAGTTGACCTCCATTGCTGTGGACATGAATCATCTGAGTGGATCCAACTTTATCAACAAGATCTGGACACCACCACCACCTACTAGCTTTTGGGTACAGGCGCAAATGTCATTGATTTTCACATTCAAGACGGACTCTTATGCCACCTGGGCCATCTCTGCATTCTTACAAGTGAGCATGCAAAGCTGATATGGGAATCCCACTACAGTCGGGTGGCAGGACATTTTGGCGTAGAGAAAACTGTGGTCGTTCTTCAGAAACATTTTTATTGGCCAAAACTTCGACAGAACATCAGCAAGTATATCAGATCTATGCATTGCTTCTGCCATTGCCAAACCAGCCATCAAGAAGCAAGGCTTATACACCCCTCTTCCTATTCCCAAGAAGCCTTGGGAATCCATCTCAATGCATTACATGTCTAGCTTGTCGTCCACCAAGCAAGGAAATGATTGTGTGTTCATGGTCGTTGATCGGTTTTCGAAGATGGCCATCCTTACAGTCTGTAAGAAGAATTTCACAGCGGCAAATACTACCAAGCTCTTCTTCGAACGAGTTTGGGTCCACTTTGAGATACCACAGACAATCATCTCCAACCGAGACAGCATGTTCCTTAGCACCTTTTGGTCGAGTCTCTGGTCTCTGTTGGACACCAAGCTCACCAAATCCAATGCTTTCCACCCCTAAACCAATGGCCAAACAGAGGTCGGCAATTGAATGATTGTGCACATCATGCGCATGTACAATTCTAAGAATACATGTACATGGGAAGAGACTCTCCCATATGTCCAACACAGTTACAACAAGGCTCTCTATAGTTCCACCAGCCATAGCCCATTTCAGTTGGGTCTGGGATTCCAACCCTGGGGACCCATTAATGTTGCACTTCCTCTTGTCACCGCACAGGCAGACTCTTCTCCTGATCATTCTGCGATCGACAAAGCCACCATATTCATTGAGCGGATTCAACACATCTGCCAACAGGTTCAGAAGATTTTGCAGAAATCCAATGCTAAGTACAAGCAACGCCATGATCAACACAGGGTACCACACCAGTTTCAATTTGGCAACAAAGTCTGGTTACATATGTAGAAGGAGCATCTCATCGGGCCCCATCGGAAGCTTCACCCATTTTTTTATGGGCCTTACACTGTCACCAAGGCGGTGGGTAGCAATTCTTTTGAGCTCAACACTCCACCCTTCATTGGTCTGCATCTAGTATTCAATGTGGACCTCCTTCGGACATATTTTCCACCATTATTGGACACCTCTAAGATTGCAGAATAGCTGACACCCACAGAGCTCAACTCTGATTGCATGGAACAAGAATCCACTAATTAGATAGTGGACACACAGGTCAAGGGCACTCGCCAGCAACTGATCTAGCTTTATCGGGTTTTCAAGGCAAGGCAACTCCTACACCAAGGCAAGTGGCTCACTCGGGGCCAAATCCAGTAGAATTTTTCTCACCTGATGGGGGAACTCAACTCAATGGAGACCATTGCTTCCTAAGGGGGGAGGATTGATCCAGATGGATATTGGTGACCACCCACCTCTTCCAACTGGCTCCTCGTGTCCGTTTTTTGTTCAGCACGTTCTTTTGTACTGCTTTGTAATTGTGGGTTCTACACTTTTGGGGTTGTCTAAAGCCCCACACATCCTCCAGGTGGATACGGGTGGCCTCTCGCCTAATCCAACTGGCTCATTTTGTATGTTTTCATGTCAGCACATCTTGTATTACTTATGGGATCATTTTGGGGCCTTAAACGTTGTTTTTTTGGCTCGCCACAATCAAACTATAGACGGAGTCAGAGTTTGATAGGGGAATATGTAGCTCTCTGAAAGACCTTTCCAACGGGCTATCACGCGCCTAAAACGGAGATCGTATGCAAAAGTTACGGCCCTAGGAAGTTGAGGTACCAAATTACACCAACTTACCCATAGGGCCCACATGACTTTTGGTGTTTCACCTTCTAGGGTTAGTTTTTTTTATGTCTAGGGTTTTGGAATTCATCAGTAATATCAAAAAGGGCTCTAGAGCCTCATTGTAATCCATTCTGCTCAAACGGATGCGTGTAGCAGCCACATCTCTTCTCGAAGATAGCTACCACCATTCAAGCAAGTTTCAGTTTTGTTGTTTTACAATTTCAACCTATTTCATTATTTAATAGAAGATATTGTTCATTGGATATTTGTGGTATTCTTCATATCTCTTTGTTTATTGTATTCAGTGTGTTAATCAATTCGTTCCTCTCCTAAATCCAAATCATCATATACTTTAATTATTATTAATTTATATGGGTTTTAATCATTATAAAAACTAAATTCTTTGATTATATAGAATATAAGTTAAATCATTTTTACTTAAATTAAAAAGAAATCTACAATACTAAGGATTAATTACAGTTTTAATCATTTTTAACTTTTATAAACACAATTTTAAAACTTGAACATGCAATTACTTTATAATATAAATCACATAATTGTAATGAAAGGAAATGAAAAAATTGTGAAAATTAAAAAGTCTAAATAAATACTTTACCAAGTCCAACCATATGAATTGGAATTTGAAATCAGTCGAAATATTGATGATGTTATGACAGTTGAGGGTTACAAAATGATGACAATAGAATGAGATTTTTTTTAAGAAATCAAAGTGAAGATTCAAATTCCTAATCTTTATCCACTGTAATTGAGTTGTCAGGGTTGGACAAAGTAGTCCTATGTAACACTACATAAGGAACTTGTTACAGGGGTAAGTTATTAAAGCATATATGTTTGAGAATGAGAGGTTATAAGCAAGTTTTGACATGTATTTTTCTCACAATCGTTTATAAATTGAATTGTGAAATTTTTCAATTGGAATGTTCATAATAATAATAATCTAATTTCACGGCCAAGTCAAATATCAAATTGATGTAAAACACTTTCTTGTTTGTGAAATAATGGGCGTACATCTATTTGACTGCTAGCAATTTAATTATACATCAATACAAATTATGAATTGATATGTCAAGAGATTACCCTGATTATACGTTGTGAATTCTATGTGAACCCTAAAAAGATTAATTACTCAATTAAACGCTTTGCCTTTTGAAGAATTATTGTGATCAAGCTTGTAAGAAACCAAGTAAAGAGTATATAACTCGTGAAATGTTAATGAAGAGAATACTCACTGTGCATGTTAAACCTTGAACTGTTTCTTGGAAATGTGAATTCATGCAATCGGGTGCAAAAATAATTGCTTATAACAGAATACTTGCTTAAATAAAAGCAAATGATAAAAAAAAAAAAATCATGTACGACATGTCTTAACAGTTATGTTCCATCCCTAGAATGGATTTTGGTAGGGTTGTGGTGAACCAATTACAAAGATATATATTTTGAACATATGTAATCTTGTCAAGAATATTAATAAAGATCTTTTCGAAGTTCATTTCTTTTGTTGGTTGCATGTTAAGGTTTTTGGTCTAGTCTTAATGTTTACTAGTCTTGAGAGGAAGTAATAGCAACAATAGTAATAGCTTGAGGAATAATTTTAGTCTACAAAGTGGATCCAAATTGTTATCCTACAAATTTGAGTTTAAGTCTACTTATCTAAGATATCAAAAAGGTTAGTCAAGAATGGTTTATTTAATTATGGATCGAGAAGAATATGAATAATGGTAAAACGTTGTGTTTGAGCACATGCACTAAAGATAGAGTCTTGATTTGAGGAGGTTTTGTATGCAATTGATTAACTGGATGAATGGGGAAGGGATGGTATTTGACTAGGAAGTTAACTACTCTTATTCAAGTCTCTTGACCACTGCCTTTAAAGGAGAAGTCTGCCAAATTTGATGACATCATGCAAAAGATGTCAAGTCCCAATTGTAGGTTGTGTTACCACATATGTTGCATGGGGGTTTTGTAGCAAGACCCCATAGTCACTTGGAAATGTCTGAGCAAAGAGTATAGGTTTTAGTGATCTTGTCCCTACTAACATTTTCCATCATTTTCTTCAACATATTGGTGTTTCCCTTGGTGAGGTGTTTGGTTAAAAGGGTGCAACACTTCACCCCTTTCCTACCCCTTTGAGTTTCTTGGTCATATTTTGATCTCCAACAACTTCACCATGTTTTTTATTCACATTGGAGGCATTTTTCATGTACTTGAACACTTTCTAGTGAAGATTACACACATTTCTAGTCAATTATGATTAATTGACAGGTTTTCTTAAGTCACCTATTTCTAGCTAACTATGATTATTGAAAGGTTTTCTTAAGTCAATCATTTATAGCTAATTATGATTAACTGATAGGTTTTCCTAAGTCATGACTAAGCTTTCCAAGGATAATTATTTTAAAAATGACATATTCAGGGATAATTTTAAGGATAGGATTCATTTTAAAATGTAGAAACTTTGATTAATCTTACTAGTCCTTAATATACAAACTATCTATTTCTTGGAAATTGAATATGAATTCATGCAATCGGGTGCAAAAATAATTGCTTATAACAGAGTACTTGCTTAGAATAAAAGAAAATGATAAAAATAAAAATCATGTACGACATGTATTAACAGTTATGTTCCATCTCTAGAATGGATTTTGGTAGGGTTGTAGTGAACCAATTACAAGGATATATATTTTGAGCAGATGTAACCTTGTCGAGAATATTAATAAAGATCCTTTCGAAGTTCATTTCTTTTGTTGGTTGCATGTTAAGGTTTTTGTTCTAGTCTTAATGTTTACTAGCCTTGAGAGAAAGTAATAGCAACAATAGTAATAGCTTGAGGAATAATTTTTAGTATACAAAGTGGATCCAAATTGTTATCCTACAAATTTGAGTTTAAGTCTACTTATCTAAGATATCAAAAAGGTTAGTCAAGAATGGTTTATTTATTTATGGATCGAGAATAATATGAATAATGGTAAGAAGTTGGGTTTGAGCACATACACTAAAGATAGAGTCTTGATTTGAGGAGGTTTTGTATGCAGTTGACTGACTAGATGAATGGGGAAGGGATGGTCTCTGACTAGGAAGTTAACTATTCTTATTCAATTCTCTTAACCACTGCCTTTAAAGGAGAAGTCTGCCAAGTTTGATGACATATCATGCAAAAGATGTCAAGTCCCAATTGTAGGTTGTGTTACCGCATATGTTGCATGGGGGTTTTGTAGCAAGACCCCATAGTCACTTGGAAATTCCTGAGAAATGAACATGAGCATATCCCAGAGTATAGGTTTTAGTGATCTTGCCCCTACTAACATTTTCCATCATTTTCTTCAGCATATTAATGTTTCCCTTGGTGAAGTGTTTAGTTAAGAGGGTGCACCACTTTACCCCTTTCCTACCCATTTTGAGTTTCTTGGTCATTTTTTGATCTCCAACAACATCGCCATGTTTTTATTCACATTGGAGGCATTTTTCATGTACTTGAACACTTTCTAGTGAATATTACACGCATTTCTAGACAATTATGATTAATTGGCAGGTTTTCTTAAGTCAATTATTTCTAGCTAATTATTGAAAGGTTTTCTTAAGTCACTCATTTATAGCTAATTATGATTAGCTGGTAGGTTTTCCTAAGTCATGACTAAGGTTTCCAAGGATAATTATTTTAAAAATGTCAGAATCAGGGATAATTTTAAGGATAGAATTTATTTTAAAATGTATTAACTTTGACTAATCTTACTAGTGAATTCTTGCCATCGAGTGCAAAAATAATTGCTTATAACATAATACATGCTTAGAATAAAAGCAAATGATAAAAAAATAAATCATGTATGACATGTCTTAACAGTTATGTTCCATCTCTAGAATGGATTTTGGTAGGGTTGTGGTGAACCAATCACAAAGATATATATTTTGAGCATATGTAATCTTGTCGAGAATATTAATAAAGATCCTTTCGAAGTTCATTTCTTTTGTTGGTTGCATGTTAAGGTTTTTGGTCTAGTCTTAATGTTTACTAGCCTTGAGAGAAAGTAATAGCAACAATAGTAATAGCTTGAGGAATAATTTTAGTCTACAAAGTGTATCCAAGTTGTTATCCTACAAATTTGAGTTTAAGTCTACTTATCTAAGATATCAAAATGGTTATTCAAGAATGGTTTATTTATTTATGGATCGAGAAGAATTTGAATAATGGTAAGAAGTTGGGTTTGAGCACATACACTAAAGATAGAGTCTTGATTTGAGGAGGTTTTGTATGCATTTGATTGACTGGATGAATAGGGAAGGGATGGTCTCTGACTAGGAAGTTAACTACTCTTATTCAAGTCTTTTGACCACTGCCTTTAAAGGAGAAGTCTGCCAAGTTTGATGACATATCATGCAAAAGATGTCAAGTCCCAATTGTAGGTTGTGGTACCACATATGTTGCATGGGGGTTTTGTAGCAAGACCCCATAGTTACTTGGCAATGCCTGAGCAATGAGCATGAGCATATCCCGAAGTATAGGTTTTAGTGATATTGCCCCTACTAACATTTTCCGTCATTTTCTTCAGCATATTAATTTTTCCCTTGGTGAGGTTTTTGGTTAAGAGAGTGCACCACTTCGCCCCTTTCCTACCTCGTTTAGTTTCTTGTGTTAAATTTTCACTGTGCTAGGCTCAAACATGAGGTTTATTTCAATTTTAGCATTTACTTGAACCATAGACAAATGCAGCTACACCATTAACAATTGTTGCAATAATCAAGATCACAAGAAGAAATACCATGCACAAGAACACAAGAAATATCCTGGGAAACCATTCTCAACAAGGGAAGAAAACCCAGCAATCCTTTGCTATATTCTCAAGAGAAAGACCTCCCACACCATAGACCTAGCACACAAAAGGGTGCTCTCCAAAACCAAGAAGGCTATCGCCCAAGAGAGGTGCACACTTCATCCCTAGAACTTGTACTTGCTGAAATTTCCAAAATCACATGTGTGTTGTGTTTCGTCAATGGGGAAATCACCTTTATTTATACTAGACTGGACACATCAAAAGTGGTGTTTATTGGCACAACAGGGCCGACCTCAATAACTCATAATATAATTAATAATTACCATATTAATTATCTTTTACATTAATTATCTTTTCACTTTATGGTTGGGCCGACATGTACCCTTTACATCACAATTAGGGTTACAGGTAAGTATAACTCTTAGATGATATAGCAAGGGATCTCACACACCCACTAGTGTTCATCCACTAGGGGCACGTCCACATGTGCTCAAGCACAGGGACATCCAACTCAACAGATCTCTATCTCACTGAGTCTCACGGAGAATCATTTGGACACACACTCACTAGTGCTCAGCCACTAGGGTCACGTCCACATGTACTCAGCCACAAGGACATCCTACTTAACAGATCTCTATCTCACTAAGTCTCACAGAAGAATCATCTGGAGTACCACATCATCTTAACTCTCTACACAGAGGAGAAGAATACACCCATCTCATGGGCACCTTCACCCCTCTAGGGGCACACATAGTTTCATCTCAAAAGACACACCCATCTCATGGGCATCCTCCCCACACAGGGGCCCACAACGTTCCATCTCAGTCTCAAAGAGGAACGACACACCCATCTCATGGGCACACCCAACTCACGGGCTCTCTCACAGGCCGACTCACTTAGTCTGTGTCCTCGAGGATGTCTCACGCAGTTGTAATCATCAACACTCCCTCTCAGCTAGGGAGGCATTCTCCACCAGGCCAAGTCTCTGACGGAAGTACTTGAACTTCGTCTTGGCAAGCAGTTTGGTGAAGATATATGCAATATGCTCATGTGTAGGAAGGTATTGCACATGTACTAATTTCCTTTGCACAATGTCTCTGATATAATGATATTTTATCTCAATGTGTTTCGATCTATCATGAAACACAGGGTTCTCAAAGAGATTCACACAGCTCTGGTTATCACAATGAATAATCGTAGGATCCATCTCATGATCAAATAAATTTGTTAGGAGCTTTTGAAGCCACACTGCTTCACGAACTACTCTGCTTCTGCAGTACTCAAGGCCACATAGTTATGTTTCCTGTTGCACCAGGAAACTATGGCAGACCCCATGGTAAAACAACAACCAGATATGTTTTTCCGGTCCACTGCACTCCCTGCCCAATCTGCATTGGCATATCCCTGCAAACTCAAGTCTACACTGGAGGCATATCTTAGGCCATATCCAACTATGCCTCGTAGATATATCAATACATTGTTCGGTGCTATCCAATGAGTCTGTCTTAGCTGACTCGTGAACTAACTAAGTACATTCACTGCATAACATATATCAGGTCTGGTGTTAACCAGATACATTAGTGATCCAATCAGCTATCGATACAAATGTGGATCAATCTCGCCTGAATCAGTAGAAGCATCATTCATTTTCTTCAAATCCATCACCATCGGTGTAGGCATGGATTTGCACTCTGTCATACCGAACTTCTTCAATATCTCCACTGTATATTTTTCTTGACTCAGGAAAATCTCATCAGTCCTCTACCATACTTCTAGTCCCAAGAAGTAGTGCATCATACCCAGATCCTTCATCTCGAATTTAGTGTTCAATGCTTGCTTGCATTCAGCAATAAGTCTTTCTGAACCAGTGAGGAATAAATCATCCACATATAGGACCAATATTGAGCACTCATTACCAACAATATGATAATATAGGTTTGGATTAGCAGCACTCTTGTTGAAGCCCAAACTCATCAAGAATCCATCCATTTTCTCATACCAAGTACGAGGTGCTTGCTTTAGTCCATACAGGGCTTTCTTCAACCTGCACACATGAGATTTCTCGTTGTGTATCACGAATCCTTTTGGCTGCTCGATATAAACTTCTTCCTCAATTTCACCATTGAGAAAGGTTGTCTTTACATCCATCTGATGTAGTTTCCAACCCATGGATGCAGCTAGTGCAATGATAGTACGAATGGAAGTGTATCGGGCTATTGGAGCAAATGTTTCATCATAGTCAACTCCCTCTACTTGTGAGAATCCTCTGGCTACAAATCTCACTTTGTATTTCTCGATACTTCCATCAGCTGCATGTTTGATCTTATAGATCCACTTGGAAATCACTACAGACTTCCCTTCTGGTCTCGGAACAATGTCCCATACATCATACTTCAAGATGAACTGATATTCTTCTGTCATGGCATCTTGCCATACCTGTTCACATGTCGCTTCTCCATGACAAGAAGGCTCAGAATCAATGATGTGGCTCATGGCTGAAAGGTAGCTCGAAAATCTCTTTGGTCTCTTGTTTTCTCGAGATGTTCCTTGAGGGGTTGCATGTCCCTTTGCCTCCTGCAGAGTTTGTCGAGCCCAGACAAGCCTTTTATGCCCTACTGCAATATCTCTAGGGATATCAACTGGGGCAACTGGATTAGCTAGAACAAATGGATCAACTGGAATAATGTTTGTCTCCCTCTGAACTATTGAAGGGGGAGAAGGTATTGTCTCACTATCGATCTCCATCTGAGATTCTCTGGATCTTCGAAAGGTTATCTCTTCTTCAAAAATAACATCTTTGCTTATCTCAATCTATCTCTGACCAAGGATGTAGATCCAATATGCTTTTGAAGATTCATTGTATCCCACAAATGTACCCTTTCTCCCTGGAGGGTCTAGCTTGGATCTCTTCTCTTTGGGTACATGAAAATATATTGGGCATCCAAATATCTTGAAGTGTCCAATCTCAGGCTTCACTCCAGTGAAGGCTTCTTCAGGAGTTATGTTCTTCAAAATCTGGTGAGGACTCTTGTTCTGAACATATATTGTTGTCATGCATGCTTCTGCCCACAGAGTCATAGGTAGACTTTGATCATGTATCATCGCTTTGGTTGCCTCGATGATGGTTCTGTTCTTCCTCTCTGCAACCCCATTTTGCGGAGGGTTGTAAGGAACTGTGTACTCCCTCTTGATCCCTGCTTCAATACAGAAATTGTTGAAATCCTTGGAGGTGTATTCTCCTCCATTATCTGATCTCAGTACCTTGATCTTTCTTCCGATCAGGTTCTCAACCTGAGCTTTGAATTCTTGAAATTTTGCAAGGACTCCATCATTGTTCTTCGAGAAGTAAATCAAAGTTTTCCAAGAGTGATCATCTATGAAGAGTACATAGTACAAATATCCATTCAGGGAAGCAACAGTCGTTAGCCCACACACATCTGGATGTATCAATTCCAAAATTTCCTTGGATCTATTGCCACTGCTCAAGAAGGACCCTTTGACATTCTTTCCAAGGGCACAACCTCTACAAACACCTTTATGTTGAATCTGTATCTCTAGAAGGCATGTTACCATTTTCCCTATAGTTGGAAGAGCTCTATAATGAATGTGAGCAAGTCTCCTATGCCATAGCTCACTCAAGCTGATAGTATCATGTAACAGGGCCTGGATTGGTCTGATGGTCAATCTGTATAAGTTGTTTTCTCGAACACCAGTTACTTTGGCATAATTTATATGTGAGTCATTGTGCCATGCAAGAACTTTTCCTTCAGAAAAGGTAACCTTGTAGCCTTTATCTTCTAAGGCGGAAATGGAGACAAGGTTCCTCTTCATCCCAGGTACATATAGTACTTCACTTAGTTGAAGATGCATGTCAGAATCTAGTTGGAAGGTAGAAGTTCCAACCCCTTTCACATTATATATGGCATCGTCTCCAAGGACAACATGTTGATTGGTCTCTTTCTCAACAAGATTAGTCGGGTGATCTCTAAAACTGGTCATGTGCCTAGAGGCACCACTGTTAATTAACCAAGTATCATCATTAGTAGGAACAATACCTGAGAGTGTTGAAATGAATAAGAATGCTTCTTCTTTGATGTCTTCATCTCTCTGAAGTCTTGGCTTCCAAGAGCTGTATTTTCTTGATCCATCAAGCTCATCTTCCATCATAATTATGTTCATCATATTTTAGAGTCTTCACAAACCCTTGCCAACTGCGCTAGAAAACCTGACGGCTAGGCTAGGCTAGCAACCTTAGGTTTTGTTGGGCTTATGACTGCCAACAATAAGCCTTGAAAGTCAAAATAACACTGGTGAGCTGAGAAGCTCCTTCAATGAGCTGTAGAAACCCTAATTCTGAAATTTCTACAGGAAATTGCAAAACCCTAGAAACCCTAGGGCCAAAAATCCAAAATACTCAAAAATGCAATCTGAAGCTTGTTGGAGATGCGCTGAGGGAGGCCGTACAATCCCATACAATATTTAGCCCCAACATCCAAGTTTAAGGTGTTGAAATACCTCAGAAAAGAAGGGTCGTACGGATTTTCTAGAAACCCTAGGAGGGTCGTACGATTCTGCAGAAGTGAGAGGATGGCTAGTAGATGCTTGTGCAATGGGTTCTTCAAGACCTATGCTCTGATACCATGTTGAATTTTCACTATGCTAGGCTCAAACACGAGGTTTATTTCAATTTTAACATTTACTTGAACCATAGACAAATGCAACTACACCATTAACAATTGTTTCAATAATCAAGATCACAAGAAGAAATACCATGCACAAGAACACAAGAAATATCCTGGGAAACCCTTCTCAACAAGGGAAGAAAACCCAACAATCCTTTGATATATTCTCAAAAGAAAGACCTCCCACACCATAGACCTAGCACACAAAAGGGTGCTCTCCAAAACCAAGAAAGCTAGCGCCCAAGAGAGGTGCACACTTCAGCCTTAGAACTTGTACTTGCTGAAATTTCCAAAATCACATATATGTCGTGTTTCCTCAATGGGAAAATCACCTTTATTTATACTAGACTAGACACATCAAAAGTGGTGTCTATTGGCACAATAGGGCTGACCTCAATAACTCGTAATATAATTAATAATTACCATATTAATTATCTCTTCACTTTATGTTGGGGCCGACTTGTACCCTTTACATCACAATTAGGGTTACATGTAAGTCTAACTCTTAAACAATATAGCAAGGAATCTCACAGACCCACTAGTGCTTAGCCACCAGGGGCACGTCCACCTGTGCTCAGGCAAAGGGACATCCAACTCAACGGATCTCTATCTCACTGAGTCTCATAGGAGAATCATCTAGACACACTCACTAGTGCTCAGCCACTAGGGTCACATCCACATGTGCTCAGCCATAGGGACGTCCTACTCAACAAATCTCTATTTCACTGAGTCTCACATGAGAATCATCTAGAGTACCACATCATCTCAACTCTCTACACAGAGGAGAACAATACACTCATCTCATGGGCACCTTCACCCCTCTCAGGGGCACACATAGTTTCATCTAAAACGACACACCAATCGCATGGGCATCCTCCCCACATAGGGGCCCACAATGTTCCATCTCAGTCTCAGAGAGGAACGACAAACCCATCTCATGGGCACACCCAACTGTTGATCTCCAACAACGTCACCATGTTTTTATTCACATTGGAGGCGTTTTTCATGTACTTGAACACTTTCTAGTGAATATTACACGCATTTCTAGCCAATTATGATTAATTGACAGGTTTTATTAAGTCACCTATTTCTAGCTAATTATGATTAATTGAAAGGTTTTCTTAGGTCTCTCATTTCTAGCTAATTATGATTAGCTAACATGTTTTCCTAAGTCATGACTAAGGTTTCCAAGGATAATTATTTTTAAAATGTTAGATTCAGGGATAATTTTAAGGATAGAATTTATTTTAAAATGTAGAAACTTTGACTAATCTTACTAGTCCTTAATATGCAAACTATCTGTTTCTTGGAAATTGAATATGAATTCATATAATCGAGTCCAAAAATAAATGCTTATAACATAATACTTGCTTAGAATAAAAGCAAATGATAAAAAAATAAATCATGTACAACATGTCTTAACAATTATGTTCCATCTCTACAATGGATTTTGGTAGGGTTGTGGTGAACCAATTACAGAGATATATATTTTGAGCATATGTAATCTTGTCGAGAATATTAATAAAGATCCTTTTGAATTTCATTTCTTATGGTGGTTGCATGTTAAGGTTTTTGGTCTAGTCTTAATGTTTACTAGTCTTGAGAGGAAGTAATAGCAACAATAGTAATAGCTTGAGGAATAATTTTAGTCTACAAAGTGGATCCAAATTGTTATCCTACAAATTTGAGTTTAAGTCTACTTATCTAAGATATCAAAAAGGTTAGTCAAGAATGGTTTATTTATTTATGGATCGAGATTAATATGAATAATGGTAAAAAGTTGGGTTTGAGCACATACACTAAAGATAGAGTCTTGATTTGAGGAGGTTTTGTATGGAGTTGATTGACTAGATGAATGGAGAAGGGATCAGGCATTGATTTTAAGGATGGAAATTTATTTTAAAATGTAGAAATCTTGGTGAATCTTACTAATCCTTCATATGCCAACTATAAATGTTTGGCGATATTTTTGTAAAAATATTCAAATTTCTATGGATTTTATATAGTTTGTATTAAATTTTGGCAATTTTTAAGGTAAAATAATTTTATCCTATAGAATTTGGGCAAATCATTTTTAGAGTGGCGAATTGTTTTTTGGGAAAAACCATGGAAAATTAACCCATGAGCAAAATTTAGCCCCTAAAATCATTCCTTGGAAGGGATGGTCTCTCACTAGGAAGTTAACTACTCTTATTCAAGTCTCCTCACCATTGCCTTTAAAGGAGAAGTCTGTTGAATTTGATGACATATCATGCAAAAGA
>ML804129.1:92555-116888 GCA_009831015.1 Picea engelmannii
TTAATGAAAGAAATGTACAGAGACTGTAAAAATACAGAGTGAAAGACTCGCTAGAATGGTGGCAGCTTATCTCTGAGAAGAGATGTGACGACTACTCCCATTCGCAAGAAGATGATTACAATGAGGCTATGAAGGCCTTTTTACAATAAGCAGGAATGTCAAAAACCCTAGACATCCAAAAATCTAACCCTAGGAGATGAAGCGTCAAAAGTCATGTGGGCCCCGTTTGGGTAAGTGAGTACATCAACTTCCCAGGGTCGTAACTTTTGCATACGATCTCCGTTTTAGGCGTGTGATAGCTCTTTGGAAAGGTATTGTCGAGGAGATTCATTTTGGGGGCTCAATCATGCCTACAACTATCATTGAGAACCTTGATCTCGAAAAACCTTCATTTGGGCCCTCAAAATGGCCCCGGAAGTTAAAACCTGCTAAAAATAGTAAATTGCCAAAATTGCCAGAAAATTGTTTTGAGCCATTTGGAAAAGGTGGGTGGCCACCGATATCCACCTGGATCATGTCCTGAATATGGTATTCTACAGGTCAGAATTAAACAATTTGTCGGTTAGTATTTATGAGTTTAATGGTTGTTAAGCAAACATTATAAAATGATATTGAGTAATTAAAAAGTGACTTGGAGAATAATAAGAATAAAACCTTATAAAGTCACTTTAATCATTTAAGTGAGGGTAAAAGGGTAAAAGGGTCAACAAAAAGGTGAAAGGGGAGATAAAAGAAAGAAGAGAGCTCATTCTCTCATTATGTTGATGATATTTTCTAATATTCAATTTGGAGAGCTCTTGGAGCCTTCAGGGTTTGGAGTGGAACCCTTGTGTGGATAGGTTTTGGTGGTGAGAGATTCCACCCTAGATGATCAAGTTTCGATGGTGAAATATTCCACCCTATCCATTTGGTTGGGAAGACCATTCAAGCTTTCCACTTGCATTCATTGTTGAGGGTAAAGAACCATCTTTTGCAGGAGCCTAGGGTTTGTAGAAGACGTATTTCTTCTTGTGTAGGTTGAGTCATACTTCTAGAGGATGATTGATTGAGTGGAGGCCAAGTTTTTTGGATAGAGGTCGAGTTCCTTTGTGGTAGAGACCAAATCTTGTGTGAGGGTCGATTTTCTCTTGTGGAGAGGTCAAGCTCTTTGATATGGAGGCTGAGTTATGATGTGAGAGTTGAGTTCTACAGTTGCAGACGAAATCTTCTTGTGGAGGGCTGAGTTCATCTTGAGAGGTTGTGTTCTCTCTTTGCTAGGGACGAGTTTGCTGTGAAATAAAGTTTATGGTTGTTGGGGGGCGAGTTTCATTGTTGGGGCCGAGATCTCTTATTGTTGGATGAGTTCCCTTGTTCAGGATTTGGGTTCTCTTGTTGGGTTGAGTTCTCTTGATGGGTCGAGTAATCTTGTTGTTAGGCTAAGTTTCTTATTCAAGGCTTGAGATCTTCCTTGTGAAGCTTGATTCCCTCTTGGGTAGGCCGAGTTATGTAGTAGAGGTTGTCCTACCTTATGTGGAGGCTGAGATTTTGTGGCAGTAGATCATGTGGTTTAGAGGGTAACTTCAACAACCTTTTTCATAGTCAACATCTACCTCTATTTTCCATCCAAACAGTGCCATCAAATGAAAATGTAATCCAAGCAAGATCAATCATAGATCAACCCAGATTTGTGAGTTGTTTGCTATTTCATTGAACAGTTGGAATTGATAATAAATAAGAGCATATTTGCTATGGTATTATTGTTATAATAGTTGCAAGTTATGGTCCATTTACATTCTTTTTGTTACATATATTGCATGCAATGAAAGTTTTATTTGGCACACAAAATCCTATGCATACACCCCAAACACTTGAGAAACCAAACCATAAATACAACAATAGTAAACATGGGTATTCTACTGTGGATTTGAACCTACAGTGATCCGGATTTTATGAGCAGAACAAAATGAATACAGATTATTAATAGGTGCTTAAAACAAAATAACAAATATACAGTAAAACTAGTTTTCTATTAATAAAGAAACAAGCTAGAAACTGTAAAATACAGCGGAAACAAGCTTGTTGGAATGGTGACGGCTTATCTCTGAGAAGAGATGTGATGGTTGCGCTCATTTGCAAGAAGATGATAACAATGAGGATCTGAAGGCCTCTTTACAATAAGCGGGAATGTCAAAAACCCTAGACATCCAAAAACCTAACCCTAGGAGATGAAGCGCCAAAAGTCATGTGGGCCCCGTTTTGGTAAGTTAGTACATCAACTTCTCGGGGTCGTAACTTTTGCATACGATCTCCGTTTTAGGTGTATGATAGCCCGTTGGAAAGGTATCATCGAGGAGATTCATTTTAGGTGCAATATCTAAGGAAATTCCATATTGAAAACATGTTTTCCCAAAAAACATCGTTTAGGGCCTCAAAAGGCTCCGGAGGTGAAAACTACTAAAAATAGTAAATTACCAAAATTGCCAGAAAACCATTTTGAGCCAGTTGGAAAGGGTGGGTGGCCACCAATATCCATCTGGATAAATCCTCCCTCCTTAGGAAGCAATGGTCTCCATTGCGTTGAGGTCCCCCATCAGATGAGGAAATTTCTGCTGAATTTGGCCCCGGGTGAGCCACTTGCCTTGGTGCAGGAGCTGCCCTGCTTTGATGACTCGATAAAGCTGGATCCTTTGTTGTCGAGTTCCCTTGATCTGTGTGTCCACAATTTGATCATTAAATGCATGTTGTATGTAGTTGGGGTTGAGCTCTGTTGGTGTCAGTTGTTCTGCTACTTCTGAGGTGTCCAATAGTGGTGGAAAATAAAGGCGAAGGAGATCCACATTAAACACTGGGTGCAGGCCAAGGAAAGGAGGAATCTTGAACTCAAAAGCATTTTCCCCCATGGCCTTGGTGATAGTGTACGGCCCATAACAGAGTGGTCGAAGCTTCCGATGGGGTCTTGTAAGGCATTCTTTCTGCAAGTGAAACCAAACTTTGTCGCCCACTTAAAACTTATGTGGCACCCGATGTTGATCATGGCATTGTTTGTACTTGTCATTGGACTTCTGTAGGATATCCTGAACTTGTTAGCAGATGTGCTAGATCCGCTCAATAAACCGGGTGGATTTGTCAGCTTTAGTTGGAGCAGGATATGAGTCGGTCGAGGTGACTGCAAGGGGAAGTGCAACATCTATGGGACCCAATGGTTGGAATCCAAACCCCACCTGAAAGGGGCTGTGACCGGTTGAGCTATGCAGGGCTCTGTTGTAGCCATGTTGGACATAGGGAAGGCTCTCATCCCATGTGCAGGGGTGCTTTGAATTATACATGCGAAGGATATGCACAATCATTTGATTTACAACCTCGGTTTGGCCATCTGTTTGGGGGTGGAAGGTCGTGGATTTGGTGAGCTTGGTGTCCAGCAATGACCAGAGGCTCGACCAGAATGTGCTGAGAAATCGACTATCCCGATCGGAGACAGTGGTTTGTGGGATTCCAAAATGTACCCAGACTCATTCAAAGAAGAGCTTGGCAATGGCCTCTGTTGTGATGCTCTTCTTGCAGGCAACCAGAATCGTCATCTTAGAAAAGTGATCAACAACCACAAAAACACGGTCATTTCCTTGCTTGGTGGACGGGAGGCCTAACATGTAGTCCATTGAGATGGATTCCCATGGCATGTCAAGAGTAGGAAGAGGGGTGTACAAGCCCTGTTTCTTAGTGGTCGGTTTGGCAATAGTGCAGGCAGTGCAGGACCTGATATACTTGCTGAACTCCTGTTGAAGTTTTGGCCAGTAGAAATGTTTCTGTAGCATCGCCACTGTCTTTTCAACACCAAAGTTTCTTGCCACCTGACTGTAGTGGGCTTCCCAGATCAGCTTCGCTCGCTCATTTGATGGAACACAGATATGGCCCAAACGACGCAACAACCCATCCTGAAGATGAAAATTATCGACAACTGGGTTTGCACCCAACATTTGGTAGGTGGTGGTGAAGTCAGGGTCTGTCTCATAGAGTTGGGGCCATCTAGGGGTCTCATGGCCGCAAGATTCTAGCACCATGGTGAGTTTCGCGACTGGAGGTCTGTTGAGGCAATCAACAACGCGATTGGTGCTTCCTGTTTTATACTTGATGTTGAGGTGGAATTGTTGCAAGTATGTGGACCACTCTTGATGGCGGTCATTCTGCAATTTTCCCTATGTCTGCATGAACTGTAGTGGCTTATGATCAGTGTGGATGACTGTCTCCTTCCCAAGAATGTAATGTCTCCACTGGCAGCAGGCTTGCACAATGGAGTACATTTATTTGTCGTAAGTAGGGTACTTACGGAAAGTATCTGACAGTGTCTCACTATGATAGGCCACGGGGTGGCCGTTTTGAGTGAGAACGACGCCCACAGCATAGTCTAAAGCATCTGTCTTGATCTCAAAAGGATGTTGCAGGTCTGGTAGTGAAAGTACTGGGGCTGAGCACACGCGTTGCTTCAAATCATTGAACGTTTGTTGTTGGGACTGTCCCCGCACAAATTTCGCCTTACCACCACCCTTGTTTATTTGGCTGAGGGCCCATGCAATATGGGAGAATCTCAGCATGAGCCTGCGATAGAAATTAGCAAGGCCCAAGAAGCTTTGAAGCTTAATGAGTGTGGTTGGGGATGGCCAGTCACGGATGACTTGGATCTTGGCTAGATCCACATGTATGCCATGTTGATCAATGATGTAGCCCAGGTAATGGACCCTGTCCATGCCAAAGGAGCATTTTTCCAAGTTAGCGTATAGCTTGTGCTGTCGCAGGATGTGCAGAACCTATTGAATATGTTGCAAGTGTTCGTCCCAAGTCTTGTTGTAAATTAGAATGTCATCCAGAAACACCACTACAAAATTATTGGTGAATGGTCGCAGGATATCATCCATCATCCTCATGAAAGTGGCTGGAGCATTTGTCAAACCAAAGGGCATGATCAACCATTCAAAAAGGCCTTCCTTTGACTTGAAGGCGGTCTTCCATACATCTGTCTGTTCTATTGGGACCTGGTGATAACCAGACTTCAAATCAATCTTACTAAAGTATTTGGCCCCCGTGAGTTAATCAAGGAGGTCGTTGATTCGGGGAATTGGGTATCGGTTTCTGACTGTGATTTTATTCAGAGCCCGGTAATCAATACAGAGTCGCCAGGTTCCATCTTTCTTATGTACCAACACGATTGGGCTCCCGCAAGGTGATGATTTGGGATGGATGTGCCCCTTGTGGAGCAGTTATTGGATCTTTCGCTTGATCTCCTCATTCTCTAACTAGGAGTGGCGATAGACTATCCCATTGGGCAGCGGTGCGTCGGGGGTCAGATCGATGGGGTGCTTGACCTGCCAGTGCATAGGTACCCCTGTAGGTGAGGAGACGATATCTGAGTATTCTTCCACGACCTTATCTACTTGCTTTTGCTGTGTGGAGAGGTCGGCCACAGAGACCCTAGATGTGGCTGTGATCTTTCGCTTATTCTGAGAGCGAATCACGAAGAAGACAAACTTTCTCATCTGAGAGATGACCTTCCTGCATTGCTTAGCAGAGATCAAAGAAATAGCACTAGGTTGGACTGCCTTGGGTATCTTGTACAATTTCCTGTTCAAAGTAATAATAACACTACGAGGCCTAGACTCATATACAACATGACGTTTCCATAAACAAGTTTGGCCCAAAAGAACATCACAAACTTCGAGAGGAGCAACATCACACAATACCTCGTCTTTGAAGGGCTTGATGCCATATGACAGTCGACACTGTTGGTTGACGCGAAGATCGCTTCCTTGGCGGAGCCATCCAATGGTGTAGGGTTGTGGGTGCGACGTTGTTGGCAGGGCCAACTGCTTGATGACCTCTGCTGAGATGAGGTTCTTCTAGCTACCACTATCAACGATGCAGCTCAACGAGGTGCCTTTTACCCACTTTCGTGAATGGAAGAGGCGCTCTCCTTCTTCTGGCTCATCTGGTTCACCAGGCTGGAGCTTGGTGGTAGCAAGAGTGGCACTAGGTTCTGCGTCAATGATCTGTCTTCCCTTTCTGGTTCTGGCTCAGAGTCAGAATCTACATCTGCTTCAGAGTCTTTCACTTCGGCCACCAACGATTGCTTTGAGTGACAGTCAACAGTGTTATTCCAAGGCTCTTATGGAAGTCTCACCACTTCCCAGTGTCTTTCTTTGTCTTTTCGGTGTCCTTCTTTGCTTTCGGCTTGGACTGGTTGTCCTAATATTGTCCATCTTTGCTCTGTCATTTTTTCTGTGGGTTGGGGCTGCCCTTTCCTGTCTTTTTTTCTGAGGGTTTCCCAGGCCCAAATAGCCGCGTCTTTTGTTTGAGCTTTTGCTTGATTTTAACGACATATCTGTAGGCCACGCCCAAGGATGAGATGTCCAGAAATTCCATTTCGGTCTGGACGTATCTATGTAGAGCACCGCGATACTTGAGCACCAGATGTCGCTCTGAATTTTTGATACCCAGCTTGGTACGCAAGGTATGGAAGATATTTGTGAAATTGGGCACTACTTGGTCTCTTTCTTGTCGTAGTGTGGTCCATTTGGTATACAGGTCGTCATAACTTCCAACAGGGTAGTATTGTTCCTTAATAGCATGCCTAAAGGATTCCCAGGTGGTCATGACTGAAAATAACGAGGGTTCCTCTGTTTTCTTTTTCTCACAAAAAGTTTCCCACCAATCTTTGACATGGGGAATGTCTTTGAGGAGCACAAAAGTAATCTTTTCTCTATTCGAAAAGTTATGGACAGAAAAGAAACCTTCTAGTAGATTCAACCACTTGTCTACAACATTTGCGTCTATCTGACCTTCAAATATAGGAATATCAAAGTTTATTTGTACCTTGAAGGGGGCGACGCCTCCGTTCGAAGAAGATGCGTCGCTTGTTGGTAGCCGCCGAAGGATTTGCGTGAAACTATCCATCATCTCGTTCCTCTGTTGCGTGAGGGCTTCCTCAATCAACAGTTTGATAGGATCTCATATCCCGTCATATTTATTTTATCTTGCCATGAGAGGTCGCTTGGGCGTGCGAGAGCTTTTGTCCTCAGGAGAAACAAGCTCGAGACCCAACTCTTTGTACTCCGACCTCGTTGGGAACATGCATTAAGACGACAAGGAGCAGATTGCTCTGATACCACTGATCTGGATTTTATGAGTAGAACGAAATGAATACAGATTATTAACAGGTGCTTAACACAAAATAACAGAGATACAGTAAAACTGGTTTTCTATTAATAAAGAAATAAGCTGGAAACTGTAAAATGCAGCGAAAACAAGCTTGCTGGAATGGTGGGGGCTTATCTCTGAGAAGAGATGTGACGATTGCGTTCATTCGCAAGAAGATGATTACAATGAGGCTCTGAAGGCGTTTTTACAATAAGCAGGAATGTCAAAAACCCTAGACATCCAAAAACCTAACCCTAGGAGATGAAGCGCCAAAAGTCATGTGGGCCCCGTTTGGGTAAGTTAGTACATCAACTTCCCGCGGTCGTAACTTTTGCATACAATCTTCGTTTTAGGTGTATGATAGCCCGTTGGAAAGGTATCATCGAGGAGATTCATTTTAGGTGCAAAATAAAAATACACCATATTGCAAACCTATTTTCCCAAAAAACATCGTTTAGGGCCTCAAAAAGGCTCTGGAAGTGAAAATTGCTAAAAATAGTAAATTACCAAAATTGCCAGGAAACAGTTTTGAGCCAGTTGGAAAAGGTGGGTGGCCACCGATATCCATCTAGATCATACAACCAAAATGTTTGAAAAAATATATGAACCAGAAATACACCTAAATACTACAACATCTAGTAATAGGGGGTCTTATAGTAAGAAACCACTAAAATATAACAACAATGAGTAGTAATTCATATCAACAGTAAGGAGGGTTATTACAGTGGTATCAGAGTTGTGCATCCTGTCAGCCCAAGGGGAAATGAATGGAATATATTTTCATATTGTTTCCAATGAGTGACCAACACTGTACCTTTTACTTTCAACAGTGGTAACTTGGCAACAAGGTTTGCATTCAGAGCATAGGAAAGATGAAGACAACTCATAAACTCTTGGAAGAATTGTTACAACTTTCACAAGAAAATCAAAAGAATCTAACAATATAGTTAGAGCATCGTGGGTTGTTAGAGCATCACTTATCAGTTGGGAAGAAGAATGAAGGGTTCTCAGATTATTTGAGAGAGTATGAGGTGCTTGGTTAGGAGTTTCATGCAACCATGTGATTACAGGACGTTTGCACCATCAAATATGAGGTCATTAGTGACGTGGATGCCTCATCTCATGAGGAAAGTTTGACAGAACCTCGGGATGAATTCTTGGAAGTGGATGCATCTACTCATGTTAAGGAGGTGTGCAATGAGGTTGAAAAAATGTCAACCTACAATATATCATTAGAGATGTCCTATGAGGCTGATAACATCAATACATGTGATGGATAGGTTAAGAGTACATATGATGATTATGATGATTATGATGAGCTTTGTGTGTAGTTGTGTTTGGCACATTCTTCAAGATCCAAAATAGAGACTCGGTCATATATGGTAGCCATAACACAAGAGGATATTAGTGGTACTCATGATTTGAGGGAAGGGACTCTTGTGATGGTGAAGCACAAGGAGCATTCAGATTTGCAGGAGCTTGAAGAGAGGTATGAATCATAAAATTATGATTGTACACATAGTTTACATCATGGGGATCATGAGACATCTCTTTTGGAGAGTCCATTGAAGGCTCACGTCATAGCTACATATGATATAGTTCAACATATACCTTGTAGACCAGCCAACAGGGAAGTGTATGCATCCACTGATTTTGGGAATGGGTATATTATAGATGTGGACACATCAATCTGGGATCCAGGTTCACATGACACTAATGGAATGAATGCATAGGATAAGATTAAGGGGGGGCAGAATGATACAGTGGTATCAGAGCTGGTGTTCCTTCCAACCTATGTATTACATGTTACTTTGATGATTCTGGGGGATGAAATACACATCACATATAAGAGTAGAAGGTATAGAGGAGTTGGAAATAATTTTCAATCAAATTCAGAAGGAGAGGAAGACATGGGGAACATAAATTAAAAGCTAGATGAGAGTTCCATACATAGTCTAAATGACTTGGAAAGGATACAAAATGACACAGTGAGGGTATAATGTAACTTAGAAAAGGGGCAACAACAGATGGATGAGCTTATGTAATGATCCCAAGCCATTATACAAGGATCATCACGGTTTTGGTGTCTTTTAAAAACTTTTTCTAAGTGAGATATTTTGTCAAACACTTTTTTGATCTATTGTTTAGATGTGTTTACTTGTTGAATGACCTCTTGATTTTGGCCTTAGGGTTTACTGATTTGTTTATATGAATGTTTGCAGCAAATAATAAGAAGAGACAACCATGGAACATACCTCAACCATATGCAATATGATAAACAAGCCAAAACATCTCAAACTGCTTTTATTCATGAAATAGAGAAACCTGCTACAATGAAGATGTCGATCTGGAATGCTCAACAGATGGCCGAGAAGATAGACAATAGAGCTGCTAAAAAATGCTTTTGACAATACAAAATAAGCCTCCAAAGGTTGGATAAGAGATGAAGACCAATGCCACGTCCTGCTGGATAGCTGAAGCTCCTCAACAATTCGGCTTTGGTGCCAAAGATGTCCAATCACCTCAAGAAAGATGCCAAACAGTAGATCGGGTGATGGCAAGAACAAACCAGGTGCCCGAATCCCCAAGATCCCTCTCAAACCCTGTAGATCTGAAATCCTCCACTAAATGGTGCGCCCCACTGGATGACTGAAACCCTAATAATTTGGCCCTGATGAAGGAGGCCTCCAAATGCTCTGAAACTCCCCAGGAATATAGATCGGGACATTGCAAGTCACTAGGTGAACTCTCAGGGTCAGATCTGAAGTGTAAACCCTCCAAACTGACTAGATCTAAATCGCAAAAACGCCCTCCTTCTCTTTAATTCGTCCCACTTCTCTAGGAAATAATCTGAACCATAAAACTCTATCAGAAAGCACTAGGAATGATGGTGAAGTCCCTGCAAGAAGAACCCAAGTGATAGAATCTCCAAAAACCCTGTCAATCTCCTACAACAAATCTCTCTCCAAGGATGGTGCGCCCCCCTTGCTGGAAACCCCCAATGGTGCGCCCTCCTTCTCTTCATGTGCATGTGGTTGTGTGGAACCCTCCCGCACTGATGTAGAACCGATCTAGAATGGTGTGGGAGAGTATTGCATCTCCGAGACCAAGCTTGGGACAAGCTAGGTGGAATCTTTCACCACCAAATCATCCTCTAGGGTTTGTTAAGTCAAAACCCTCAAAACCCCCAATGTTGGGCTCACTAGCTAGAAGCCAGATATCAAAATAAGATCATACATGAATGAATGAGAAGAGGCCCTTGCCTTTCCTTTATACTTTTGGTTCACCTTGTCCCTCCAAAGTGACTTTCATTTTATTAATCTTTAATTAATTAATTAAATCACTTTAATTAATTAATTAACCTTTTTACATCTGAAAAGCTCCTTATCTCTCCTTGTGGCTTCCCTGGCCACTGAAAGTCACTTCTAGCCATCCCATCCTATAGTGTTGTTCCTCTCGATTCCAATGAGCTATTACACTGAGAGGTTCCTCCAAGTAATGTGTCCAAAATGACCTCTTCAGTGATTTCAATTAACTTATAGCTCAAAATAGTCAAAATCATGGAAATCGTCGGAATGCAACGAAACCAAAGCCAACCTATGCGGAATGGCTCATAATGATGGAATACGATGATAAATGCAAGTTGGACCCCACAATGCCTCTCAAATACCCTTGTACTCGCTATAACATCCACTTGGCTACTCTGGTCATCATAAATCTCTGCACTGTGATGATGTCCCAAAGTGGGGACATTACAGTCCTCCCTGCTAGAAAATTGCTTGTCCTCAAGCAATACCCAAATCCCTCCAAGTAAAATACCAGGATCCCATGTCCACCTGTGGGGTACACAGTAGAACCCATCGAAAGATGAACAATAGTATACTCCACCCCCTGGATCCCATATCAGGAAGTGAACTGCAATACTCTACGAAGCATAGTTCTGAAAGATATCACCCCTGTGAACCTCCTGCACATGACACATGGCCTCATCTCGGAATGAGTCCATCCTCCAAATCTCTACCAAGATCCACACGGCCTCCATCAACTGCACATGTTGATGCCAGAATGAGGTACTGCAAGACCTCCGTGAGACACCCGTAAGAGGTGCGCTCCTCTCAACACTGAAGCTCAATGAAAAGTTAGAATAACTTTCCCCTGCAATGGTCCATTCTCTCCTGTGAATCAGTGAACTGCCCAATCTTTCAATCCCTGGATCCCATGCTAATCTCTATCGAATATCACCATGCTGGCCCTGCACTACTCTGACCATGACTGTCTACCCCCTGCATACATCCTGAATCCTCCGCTCCTGGGTCCTCCAACTGAAATACATGTGACCATTGGACCTGATGTCCAAATACTGTATCAGTAACAACATCTCTGTAGAAGAAGTACTTGTCCAAACATTTCCATGCTCTATCATGATGATCAAGCAGAAGGAAAGGTCTCGCCCCATAAGACAAGTACCTGCAAACCCACTCCAAATCAACCCAAGGTGGAGTGTGTGGCTCTCTGGTGCAACCTGGGTCAGCATGAACACCGTGCTAACAAAACAGACTCATGGGTCCCATGGAAACCTTGGAAGTTTATCACTTCCAATCTCCTCTAACTGCTCCTGTGTGAGATTGATCACTGTCAGAATCCCTATGTGCTCATCTGCTACCACCTGGCCTATGATGCTCTCTCTCATACACCAAGTCTCAACTAGTTGCCTATGACGATCCCTCTCTCTCCGGCTGTATGTCGTAAAGGTACTCATGTCAAGTGGCCTCGGCCTAGGCACTCTCCATGCTCTCAGCCACTATCTATCTCTCCTCATGCGACTGCTGATCTGGTAAAGGTGCTCACTCATAACTATGGGTTGTTGCAAAAGAGTGAAATATGCATACTCCCCTAAGTGTGTCTCCTCCATGTAAGTCAATACACCCCTCTAAATCCCATCATACATCTCGGTATGTCTCTGTGAGCTATCACTCATCACTGTATGCTCCAACATACTCATGTCATCTCCCGTAGACTCATGCTGCATCACAGATCCTGGGCGTACTACTGGATCAACCTCTGTATGGAGATCAACCACTCCCAAGACACAAATGGAAGTGTCCTCCATCAACTGGTGTTCCTCTACTAGATCATCAACATCCTCTATCAACGTGACTGACCGATACATCTGAGTGTCCACTAAGATAGATGAAGTGGATCTTTGAAGGATCTCCTCAAGAGACTCATCTGTCCTAGACTCTGATTCTCGAAGGGCGGTCTGTGTGCCTCTCAAGAATCCTCGAGTGCTCTCCAACTCCTGAGTGAGTCAGTCCATCTCCAACTCCTGCTCCCTCAGAGCCTCATGATACATCTCACCAACCCTCAGTAGATAATCCATGTCTATCAACAACTGCTGGTAGTCAGTCCTCATCATAGATACTCTCTCCCTGAGAGTATGAAAATCATCCATGGCAATCCTCTCATCTGAACTACCATGTGCCACTGGTGCTCTCCAACACTAATCTTCCATCACTAAATGCATGTCATCAATGCATCTAGTGGCTGCCATGATCATAGCCTCACTAACTCTCAACTGTGTTGCTAAGTGGTGTGAATCCTGATCATGGTCATGATGAGGTGCCATCTCAGACCCCTCATTGCTGGGTCAGTCCTGCTAGTGTCAACTCTGGAGCCCCCAAAGACACCCTCGGCATAAGATAACGTCTTGAACTATCCACTGCATGTTGTGTTGCTGGGTACTCCTGTATGCCACTGCATCCCATCACTAGATGTTATCTCCCCCTGAATCACTCTGTACCCTGTATGAGCAGCCGTATCCTCTGCACCTGGATCCCATATAGTTGTGTCTAGACACATGCTATGGTCATCCTGAATACTAAAGAGTGCATCCTCATAAATGCAAGTCGATCCTGGAAGTAAGTGCTCCATCAACCTGTCAGCCTCTGCAATCTGCTCAACCAATGGAGTCTCCAATAGTTGTGACTCCATCTCCTCTAGCTGACTTGTATGTGTGAGGTCAACTGCTTGTACGTCCTGTACCTCCTCCTGGATCTGTGGGTCTACCTGTCCATGGTGTGCATCCCTCACACTAAGCTCATCCGACATACCTGACGTGCCATTGATCTCCTCATGTGACGTGACTATCATGGGTGTCTGAACAAGTGATAGAAGTGTCACGGCCCCCATAGGAAGCTCATCATCTCTAGGTGCTAACACGTGTGACTCCTCACTAGTGTCACCACTATGCCGAGACATAAAGACATCAATGGTATGTGATATGTCTGCTGATACACTGGTGCTATCGTCCTATCCATCCAACTGCCTATCCACTACACAAGGGTCATCATCCTCCTCAAGCGTGCAAGCATCAGTAGCCTCTATGCAAGAGTCATCATCACTATCCTCTGAGGTAGAGTCACTATCACTAGCCTCTGCGCAAGAGTCACTGTCATCATCCGACTGCTCTGAATCAACATCTATCGCTCCATCCACACACACCCCATCATCACTGTCATGGTGTGTCTCAATAGTGTGCTTCTTACCCTTACCCCTACACCTATGATCTGGTTCTCAAGGCACCTTGCAACTGTAGCAAAGTTGCGTGCTCCTAATGGGTCTGGGGTTTCTCTGTGCTTCCTTCCATCTAGTTGTCATAGCTCTATTTTCCTTTGCTATGCTGACCCAATGTGTAACCTCATCTTTTCTCCAACCAGAATTTTTATAGGATACAAAATGATGGAATGTCATTAGACCTCTAAGATTCTCATTGAGGGTTTGATATTCCCTATCACAATCAACAATTCCTCTAGTAAAGTCCAAAACATCCATAGATTTGTTTTCCTCTGCTATGTTGACCCAATATGTAACCTCCTCTTTGCTCCACCTAGGATTTTTTATAGATAAAAATTGTTGGAATGTCAATTGAGCCCTAGTTTCCTCCCCAAGGGCATAATATTCCCCTTTACAGAACATACTCTCTCTAGCAAGGTAAAAAAAATCCATCTCTCCTTATGGAAGACCCTCAGGTTGGCAGGAGTTTAAGCTCTGATACCACTGTAATGATCCCAAGCCATTATGCAAGGATCATCACGGTTTTGGTGTCTTTTTAAAACTTTTTCCGAGTGAGGTATTTCGTCAAACACTTTGCTGATCTATTGTTTAGATGTGTTTACTTGTTGAATGACCTCTTGATTTCGGCCTTAGGGTTTACTGATTTGTTTATATGAATGTTTGCAACAAATAACAAGAAGAGACAACCATGGAACATACCTCAACCACATGCAATATGATAGACAAGCCAAAACATCTCAAACTGCTTTTATTCATGAAATAGAGAAACCTGATACAATGAAGATGCCGATCTGGAATGCTCAAAAGATGGCCAAAAAGATAGACAATAGAGCTGCTACAAAATGCTCCTGACAATACAAAATAAGCCTCCAAAGGCTGGATAAGAGATGAAGACCAATGCCACGTCCTGCTGGATAGCTGAAGCTCCTCAACAATTCGGCCTTGGTGCCAAATATGTCCAATCACCTCAAGAAAGACGCCAAACAATAGATCGGGTGATGGCAAGAACAACCTAGGTGCCTGAATCCCCAGGATCCCTCTCAAACCCTGTAGATCTGAAATCCTCCACTGAATGGTGTGCCACACTGGATGACTGAAACTCTAATAATTCGACCCTGATGAAGGAGGCCTCCAAATGCTCTGAAACTCCCCAGGAATATAGATCGGGACACTGCAAGTCACTAGGTGAAGTCTCAGGGTCAGATCTGAAGTGTAAACCCTCCAAACTGACTAGATCTGAATCTCAAAAACGCCCTCCTTCTCTTCAATTCGTCCCACTGCTCTAGGAAATAATCTGAACCATAAAACTCTCTCAGAAAGCACTAGGAATGATGGTGAAGACCCTGCAAGAAGAACCCAGGTGATAGAATCTCCAAAAACCCTGTCAATCTCCTACAACGAATCTCTCTCCAAGGATGGTGCGCCCCCCTTGCTGGAAACCCCCAATGGTGCGCCCTCCTTCTCTTCCTATGCCTGTGGTTGTGTGGAACCCTCCTGCACTGATGTAGAACCGATCTAGAATGGTGCGGGAGAGTATTGCATCTCCGAGACCAAGCTTGGGACAAGCTAGGTGGAATCTTTCACCATCGAATCGTCCTCTAGGGTTTGTTAAGTCAAAACCCTCAAAACCCCCAATGTTGGGCTCACTCGCTAGAAGCCAGATATCAAAATAAGATCATACATGAATGAATGAGAAGAGGCCCTTGCCTTTCGTTTATACTTTTGGCTCACCTTGTCCCACCAAAGTGACTTTCATTTTATTAATCTTTAATTAATTAATTAAATCACTTTAATTAATTAATTAACATTTTTACATTTGAAAAGCTCCTTATCTCTCCTTGTGGCTTCCCTGGCCACTGAAAGTCACTTCTAGCCATCCCATTCTGTAGTGTTGCTCCTCCCAATTCCAATGAGCTATTACACTGATAGGTTCCTCCAAGTAATGTGCCCAAAATGACCTCTTCAGTGATTTCAATTAACTTATAGCTCAAAATAGTCAAAATCATGGAAATCGTCGGAATGCAACGAAACCAAAGCCAACCTGTGCGGAATGGCTCATAATGATGGAATATGATGATCAATGCAAGTTGGACCCCACAATGCCTCTCAAATACCCCTGTACTCGCTATAACATCCACTTGGCTACTCTGGTCATGATAAATCTCTGCACTGTGATGATGTCCCAAAGTGGGGACATTACAACGTCTCACCCAACTTGTGGAAAATACTCAAGGGAATCAAAACATTGCATCTAATGATGGTTCAAGAGGGACTGATGGCAACCATGATCACAATAGAAACCCTTTTGAAGGGATCAATACACATTTCCCTGCACATAATCACATTGGGTCCACTAGTAGAGTGATTCCTAGACCTCATATGCCTTAATTTTTGGAGGGATAACAAGTTTAAAATCAAGGGTAGCAAGGACAAGGGGAATATTTTATAGAGTATTTGAGGGAGTATTAGACTCTAGGGGAAGAGTTTCAGGAAGCCATGTATTTACAGGATTTTTGTACTATCAAGTATAGGAATAAGCCAAGGGAGTTCAACAAGGGCCCACAGAGTTGGGAGCTTCAGCGGAAAGTGGGAATATTATCCATCCCTTACTTTGATGGCTCTAGAAAATCCACTGCTAGGGCATGGGTACAAAATATGGACACTAATTTCCAACTTAACCCTATGACAGAGACATAGGGCATCAAATATGCTACCTTGTATTTGGATGAAGAAGCCCACAAGTGGTGGTAGCATGGGTTAGCCACATTGGGACATAGTAGCATCACATCATACTTGGATTTCACTGAGAGGTTGATGGATAGATTTGATAGAAAGGATCCAATGATACATTCCAGGGAGGTAACATAGCTTAGGCAGACATGTACACTAGATGCCTACATTTCAAAGTTCCATAGGATTGCAGTCATGGTGATAGATGTATCTGAGCACAGGTTGATTATGTTGTTTATTGATGGACTTTCTGAACCCATGTGAGGTTGGGTTAAGGCCTTCAAACCAACTTCACTACAAGATGTTATCATCATAATGTGTGACATGGAGGACATGGTTCCCAAGAACAAAGCCCCTCATAAACCACTCATACCTCAAAAGAACAAAGACAAAAATCCCTCTAAAGAGGAATGATTCGGGAAAGATAGATTAGATGAGGAGACACAAAGAGAATTGAGGAGGAAGAATATTTGTTACAATTGCAAGGAGCCTTGGGAGTCGAGACACAGGTGTATGGGAAAGGTTAAGGTACATTACATTGAGGTACTTCCAGACAGCGATGAGGAAGAGGAGGCAGGATGTGAGCAGGGCAACGAGCATAATTGTTCAAATGATGAGCAAGCACGAGTGGAGGTTAAGAGTGTTGAGCAATAGTGCATTGAGACAAAGGGTGTGACTATTGCAACTATGTCAGGTGTTCCTAGATTTCACACCTTCAGGATCCATGGGGTATTACAAAGACAATGTGTCACAATTATGATTGATAGTGGGGAAACCCACAACTTCATTGACTTAGCCTTGTTAGCTAGGAGAGACATTCCTACAATAGACTTTGAGAGGTTTCATGTAGTGGTAACTGGTGGGAACAATATGTCATGCACACAAAATATTTCGCAATTGGATGTGACATTGGGAAGCTACATTGTGACCGATGATTTTTATATAGTTGAGCTAGCAGACACTGATATCATATTGAGTGTTCAATGGCTTGTTTCCTTGGGAAAACATTTTGTTAACTGCCAAGCCATGGAGTTAGAGTTTGGGATAGAAAATGGTGGGAAGGTGGCTTTGAGGGGCATGTCCAGTGGTGCTCCTAGGACTGTTTCAGCCCAGCGGATGGAGAGCATATTCAGGCATTGGACATAGTACTTTCCAAATATTGATCTTCGATTAGTCCATAAAAAATTTAGGGATAGGGAGCTTGGCATGACAGAAAATTTATACGTGGTCCATGTGATTAGTGCGTAGGGTGTACAAGTATATTAGGAGGTGACCTAGGCCATGTTGGATTGGCTGATAGGGATTTTAGTTGATTGCAAGTCGCACATTCTGGTGGAATGTTCCAAGGATTGGTTTTCTTGTGAGTTGATGGATGATCACATTCAAGATGGAAGGTACAGAGTGGTGGATGACATTATCTACTACAAAGATAGCATATGCTTAGTCCCTTAGTCCACACCAAGGGAGGAGATTATGAGGGCTATATATGATACAACCTTGGCAGGGAATCCTCTGTACTTCCGGACTTACCAACAGATTAGAGAGAGGTTCTCATGGAAGGGCCTTGAGGATGATGTGTTGATACATGTGAGTGAGTGCATGACTCATCAGCAGAACGAGTTAGAACATAACCATCCAACAAGATTATCGCAGCCTATACTTATTCCAGAACAAAAGTGGGAGAGTGTGTCGACATATTTCATCACAGGTCTCCCAGAGGTATATGGCATGGATCATATTTCTATCATTGATGGTCAGTGGACCAAATTGGCACATTTCTTCGTGATTCCATCATAGTATGAGGCACCTCAGGTGGCATAGTTGTTTTTCATAGAGGTGTTTAGACTCTATGGGTTGCCTCAGTATATTGATAGTGATTGGGACAACACATTTTTGAATACATTTTGGCAGGAGTTGTGCAGATTAACATGCATAGAGTTGATTCCTAGTACTTTGTTTCCATCAGTTGGGTGCATACAGAAATAAGAATTCAAGACTTAACATATTTGGATTCGATTGGTTACTGGTATAAAACCATGGGAGTCAGTTGGTTTGAGGGATGGTGGACTTCTAATTTGGTTGTGGGTTCCAGGAACTCATCTGATTGGTTTGTTTCATTTTTGGGATGCCTTGAGAGGAGATGTTGGGGTGCATTCTATGACAAGAAATTTTTTATTTGTCGACACCTAGGATCCGGTATGAATGTGGACTTACAAACGTTGACTTCACTGACATACATTTGCGGTATGTGACCCTTGACAGTGGGGATGGTTCTTCTAGGCATTACAGGTTGGGGTTCCTTGAGTGGAGGATGCAGTCTAGGAACGAGTGTCAGATATTCATGATTAGAGTGGTGTGATGTCAGCATGGTGGGTCCTTTCTGGGGATAGCATGGGACCTTAAGACTTCATGGTTTGATAGTTTGGCAATTGGTACAGATGGGAGAGCTAGTTTTTACTATCATGATCTCATTCCCATAGTGCATCAGACTGACTTTCTAGGAGGGAAATTATATGAGGGGTGGAATGAGTCTTTACATTATTTGATTGCTCTTCTGATCGGTGGCCTTCATGAGGTCTCTTGCGTTAGTACCTTGCAAGACAATATTGGAAGAAGTAGATGCTCCACATATTTCAGGTTGGTTTGGGACCCTGACATCACTCTCAGTTTCAGTTTGGCTCTGCCTGTTGTTCGTATGGCTGTGTGGGCATTGCTCGAAGACAAGAAATCTCAAGAAGGGAGCACTGCAATGTCCCTTTCCAAATGATCACCATAGGGGGATGACTTAGTAGCCTGTTTTATTCCCGTAGGCTATAGTCTATTAAAAAGTTGAATAATAGATTAATTATTTTATGTCAATTGGAGGAAAAAGGCAACATTATAAAATGACATTGAGTAATTAAAAGGTGACTTGGAGAATAATAAGAATAAAACCTTATAAAGTCACTTTAATCATTTAAGTGAGGGTAAAAAGGTAAAAGGGTCAGCAAAAAGGTAAAAGGATTAGCAAAAAGGTGAAAGGGGAGATAAAAGAAAGATGAGAACTCATTATCTCATTATGTTGATGATATTTTCTAATATTTGATTTGGAGAGATCTTGGAGCCTTTGGGGTTTGGAGTGAAACCCTTGGGTGGATTGGTTTCGGTGGTGAAATATCCCACCCTATTTTATCAGGTTTCGATGGTGAAAGATTCCATCATAGCAATTTGGTAGGTAAGACCATTCAAGTTTTCCACTTGCATTCACTATTGAGGGTAAAGAACCATCTTTTATAGCAACATGGGGTTTGTAGAAGACATATTTATTCTTATGCAGGTTGAGTCATACTTCTGGAGGACGATTGATTGAGTGGAGGCTGATTTTTTTGGATAGAGGTTGATTTCCTTTGTGGGAGAGGCCAAATCTTGTGTGAGGGTCGTCAATTTTCTCTTTGTGGAGAGGCCAAGATCTTTTATAGGGAGGTTGAGTTATGATGTGAGAGCTAAGTTTTCTATATTTGTAGACCGAATCTTCGTGTGGAGGGTCTAGGTCATCTTGAGAGGCCAAGTTCTCTCTTTGTTGGGGACGAGTTTGCTGTGAAAGAAAGTTTCTAGTTATAGGGGGATGAGTTTCATTGTTGGGGCCAAGATCTCTTGTTGATGGGTCGAGTTCCCTTTTCTAGGGGTCGTGTTCTCTTGTTGGGACACACTATCTTGTTGTTGGGATGAGTTTCTTAGTCAAGGGCCAAGATCTTCCTTGTGAAGGTCGATTCCCTCTTAGGCAGGTCGAGTTCTACAATAGAGGTTGTCCCATCTTCTGTGGAGGCCGAGATTTTGTGGCAACAAATCATGTGGTTTAGAGGGTATCTTCAACAACCTTTACAGAGTCAACCTCTACCATTATATTCCAGCCAAACAGTGCCATCAACTGCAAATGTAATCCAAGAAAGATCAATCATAGATTAACCCAGATTTGTGAGTTGTTTACTATTTTATTGTTTAGTTGGAATTGATAATAAATAAGAGTGGATTTTTCTTATTGTTATAACAATTGTGAGTTACGATCCATTTACATTATTATTTTTACATATATTGCATGTAATGAAAGTTTTATTTGGCACACAAAATCCTATGAATACACCCTAAACACTTGAGAAACCAAACCAAAAATACAACAATAGTAAACATGGGTATTCTATTGTGGATTTGAACCTACATCCAAAGTGTTTGACAAAAGATATGAACCATAATACACCTAAATACTACAACATCCAATAATAGGGAGTCTTATAATGGATTTGGAGTAAATGTGCAAATTGTTTGACGAAAATCCTAAGCCAAGAAACCACTAAAGCATAACAACAGTGAGTAGTAATTCATATCAACAGTAAGGAGGGTTATTACAAATATCCACGACAATTTACAGATCATATTGGTATTAGAGCAGGTTTTAAATTTGCAGGGATCCATGAATCAATTTAAGGAGAAAGTCGCAAAACCATGGCCGATGAATATGTTCATAACAACCCTTGAGATCTAACAAACATATCTCGCAATATGTCCATCCTCACGACGGCTCTAGAAAGCAATCTTATACAATTGAGAGAAGTTGGAGGCTCGAACTCATAGATTAGATCAGACAGGAAATCAGGGGATAATGAAGACCCAAAAAAGTCGGGGAAAGAACCCGAGAAAGAGCAGCCAAGTTCTAGTACCATAAACCCTTCACAGTCTTTATTCAAGATGGAAGTAAAAGTGGACATAAAGTCATATCAAGGTGAGATCGATGTAATAAAACTGAATCATTGGTTGTAACAACTAGAAGTTTATTTCAATGTTCACCATATAGATGAATAACAAAATATATAATTTGTCAAACTAAAGTCAGAGGGCCATGCTTTAACGTGGTGGGAAATCCATACATAAACACTTAGGTTGGAGGGTGATCCACTAATAACTAGGTGGGAGGACTTCAAAACCCTCATAATGTACCAATTCTACCATATCGGGTATGTAGAGGACCAATGGATCCAGTGGCACTACTTCAGGTAGAAGCAGGGGCAAAGTGTACAAGAGTACACCACTGACTTAATAAATATGGCCATCATGTTGGGTATCTCTCCCAAGAACCCATATGTACTCCTCAAGTATTTGGGGGGTCTACAAAGCCATCTACGAAAGCAAGTGATGTTTTTCAAGCCAAGGACAATGGACGAGGCATGTGTACAGACACAATATTTGGAAAACATAGGCCATAAGAAAGAGCAACCAAGCGGTTCCAAGCAGAAAGAGCACGAGGCAGCTTCCAAGGAGGGGAAGAAGAAGTGGAAAGGGGGGAAGGATAAGAATACGATATCCATCGGACGTCAGTGCAAGGATTCTTGCAACCATTGTAGTATTGATGGGCACACCGAGGAAAAGTGTTGGAAACTACTTCCAGAGTTGAACCTATAGAACCGCGAGAAGGATGCAAAGAAAAAAAACATTCTAGCCATGGATTTGAGCAATAAAGTTGAAAGCAGCTCTGATGTGGATGAGAAGATTGTTTACACATTAGTGCATAAGGAGGTGAATCTGATTAGCCTTTATCAGCAAGAAGAGAAGGATATGTCCAAATTCTTCCACATCAATATCCAGGTCAAAAAGACCAAGATAGATGCCATGCTCGACTCTGATTCATAGGCTAATCTCGTAGAAAAAAATATGGTCATCAAGCTTGGATTGGAGGTTCACGATCATTCTATCCCATATCCATTGGGATGGGTTACAAACAAGGATGAAAAGATCAAGTTAACAAAAGAATGTAAGATTAAATTTGTTGTAAGTGTTGATTTTATTGATGAAGTGGAATTGGACATAGTACCCCTTGACGCATGTGAAGTAGTGTTTGGAAGCCCCTGAATGTATTTGAGGGATGCAATCTTCATGTGAGGATCCAACCTGTATCGACTAATCAAGGATGGAAAGTCCTACATCATCAAAGCACATAAAGACAAGTCAAATATCTCACCAGTAAGTGCCAACCAAGCCAAGAAGGTGATTAGTTCCAGTAAGAAATATGTTTTACTTTTCTTAAGAGAAAATCAATCTGACGATGTGTCTATGAGAGTAAATGCATCCCTGGAGGGTGTAATAAAGAGAAGAAACATCAACTGGAGGAGTTTCTACAAGCATACAAAGGGTTGTTCTAGAAGCCTAAAAGGCTACCACCCGGAGCGTGAAATATAACTATTGCAAGACTCCCCATTGTCGAATATTGGGTTGTGTAGATAGTCTGTTATGGAAGTGAATGAAGTGAAGAAGCAATTGCAACAGTTGTTGGATCAGGGTATGATTCGACCAAGCACCTCACCTTCTGGGTCACCTATCATAATTATACCAAATAAGGATGGGACTTGGCGAATGTGTATCGACTATAGAGCATTGAACAAGATTACACTAAAAAATCGGTACCCTCTACCCAACATGGGTGATCTATTAGATCAGTTGCAACATACAAAATATTTCACCAAGTTGGATCTCAAATTGGGATACCACCAGGTACGCGTCAATGAAGAAGACACTTGGAAGAATTCCTTCAAGACAAGGCAAGATTTGTATGAGTGATTGGTCATGCCATTTGGTTTATGTAATGCACCAACTACATTTATGAGATTGATGAATGATGTATTACACCTATATTTAGATTCATTTGTTATAGTTTATTCGGATGATATATTGGTTTGTAGTGCTACTTGGGAGGAGCACATCTCACATCTCATGCAGGTGTTAGAGACCCTGAAGAAGCACCAACTACTGGATAACCTCGAGAAATGCGAGTTTGCTCAGTAGTATTTGGTGTATTTAGGGTATGTGATCGATGGACATAAGCTCAAGGTAGATCCCGCAAAGTTGGAGGCCATCATGAAATGGCCATTTCCCACAAATATCACTAAAGTTAGGAGTTTTGTTGGGGCATCATAGTACTTGTAGAAGTTCATAGCTTCATTTTCACTCGTAACTGCATCACTCCACACCATAAAAATGCGTAAGAGTTTATAGTGGGGGTGGAATTAGCAGAAGGCTTTCGATGAGCTGAAAAGAATTTTTTGTCAAGGACCAATTCTCGTATTACCAAATTTGTAAAAACATTTCAAAGTGGAGACAAATGCAAGTGGGTATGCCATGGGAGCATTTTTTATGCAAGGAGGAAGCCATGTATGTTATCATTATGAAATATTTCATGGGGATGTTCTCAACAACTCTACATATGACATAGAACTCTATGACTTGGTTCAAGTTGTCAAGAAGTGGAAGCACTATCTGTAAATTCTAACCTTGTACAATGTCTACTGTAAACATATATTCAGAAAAGAATAGAAAAGATACAATGGAAAATGAAAACATTACACAAAGATTTTTCCCCTGGAAACCCAAACCGGGAAAACTAACATATATTATATTCATACATTGTGTTGCATTGTTTACAATACAATATACATATAGGAGCCAGCGACATCCAAAACCCTAACCCAATGACCTGGATTAGTCCAAAACCCTAATTTCTTAACCGGAAATTGAAAACCATCGGAAAAAACCATGTGCCGAAAAAACCACCTAAATATCATGTGGTCCTGGAAATATGTCGTCCCGGTGCGAAAAAAAATTTCGGGGCGCTGCCCCCGAACCTCCGCGCGGGGGGCTCTGCCCCCCTACGCACCTGACGCAAACACTACTACTCGTGCAAAGAATATAACACATACCCAACATTCTCCCACTTGTTGTTTTCTTTGCACACTGGGGGTTACAGGGTTACATAGTCAACAATGCCCATGGATCCTCTACACCAAGAGAACTTCTCAGTGCTCATAGATTTTGTTAATGAATCTGCAACATTCTTCAAAGTGT
>ML804129.1:120353-144455 GCA_009831015.1 Picea engelmannii
AAGCTTTTCCCATTAAACTTCTCGATCTCCATCTTCGAATTGCTTGCCATTTCTTTTCACCTGAAAAACAATACCGCAGATCTCCCACTGTAACAAGGCTTATCATAGTCCCGAGCCAAACCGTTGATGACAAAGGCGTCCCCCTGAAGCCAATAAAGCTCTGATACCAAATGTAAATTCTAACCTTGTACAATGTCTACTGTAAACAGATATTCAGAAAAGAATGGAAAAGATACAATGGCAAATGCAAACATTACACAAAGATTTTTCCCGTGGAAACCCAAACCGAGAAAACTAGCATATATTATATTCATACATTGTGTTACATTGTTTACAATACAATATACATATAGGAGCCAACGACATCCAAAACCCTAACCCAATGACCTGGATTAGTCCAAAACCCTAATTCCTTAACTGGAAATAGAAAACCATCGGCAAAAACCATGTGCCGAAAAAACCACTTAAATATCATGTGGTCCCAGAAATATGTCGTCCCGGTGCGAAAAAAACTGCGCGGGGCGCTGCCCCCGAACCCCCGCGCGGGGCGCTCCGCCCCCCTGCGCACCCGGCGCAGACGCTCAAACACTACTACTCGTGCAAAGAATATAACACATACCCAACACTATCTGATGGGAAGCGAGACCATCATCGACACAAATCACCGATCGCTACAGTATTTGCATGCCAAGAGTAAGCTACAACAAACCAAAAATTACAAGTGGATGGGGTATTTACAACAATTTCATCTAGTCATCAAGTATAAGAAGGGAAATAAAACAAGTTGGCATATTGCTTTCAAGGCCACCCACGTCTAAGATTACAGTTTTGGGAAGTCTGATGCACATGGATCCTTTTACCCATGATGCATATGAAGAGGCATACACAGAAGATGCGGACTTCAAGGAGGTGTTTCAACAACTACAAAGCCAAATTCATATAGAAGAAGGTGGCAACAAGGCTTATTTCCATAATGGGTTACTCTATAATATTGATAAGCTCTAGTTCCCTAAAGGTGAACGACTGTAGCTTATCAGAGAGGCTCACACGTCCAAGGTTCCAGTGTTAGAAAAACATAATCGTGGAGCAATAAAATAAAAAAAATGCAGAAATAAAACACAGAAGATACACAATACAATAGAGATACGGATATACGTGGTTCACCCAATGTGGGCTACGTCCACTAGAGAAATTGTCAGGTTCTTCCTTTTTATTATCCAACAAATGAAAAGATACAACCTACAACACACCCACTATAACTTTCTCTTCTTTCTATCACAATCTCATCTCTCAGAGTACAAAAATTCGCAACAACGCATTGCCACAATACATTTTCCTAATAAAAGAGGGTTTCCTTCTAGGGAAAAAAACCCTAACATAACTTCTATTGTCATATTTGTGACCTTATAATGAATGGTCCATATTTACTATGAAATTACAATATACATTTACAAGACAAATTTTCTTTCCATGGCTTTTCCCCCGGACCCCCCAACTAGGGGGATCAACTCCACAGAACTCGCAGGGGGGGCAAGCCCCCTTGCAACTCCCCCGCGTGGAGGGGTGTACAATCTTCCAGGGTGTAAAGTCTTAATGGGGTATAAACACGACTGAAAAAAATACCTGTGAATCAGGAAGATAATCGGGCTTCAGAACCAACAATCTCCCACTTGGAGATTGATCTCAACAACTCCACCGCTATTGTATATGCTGGACTATAATCCTTCTTGGACCTGGAAAATTTCTCATCTTCACCTTCATGCTTGAAGACCAACCGAAATTGAGCAGTAACTCAATTTCTTCCTAGTTACTCCCTTTGTTAACATGTCTGCAAGATTTTGGCTAGTGTGTATCTTTTCCAATTTCAAATGTCCATCTTCCAAGACGGATCATATGAAATGGTACCCGAGTTGTATATGCTTAGTCTTCGAATGAAAGGTTGAGTTCTTTGCAAGATGAATAACACTCTCACTGTCACAGTACAACCTGTTATTCTCCTGCTTCTTTCCCAATTCCTCCATAAACCTTTGTAACCAAATCATTTATTTACTAGCCTTTGTAGCAACATAATATTCTGCCTTTGTTGTTGAAAGTTCAACAACCTTTTGCAGTTTCGAAATCCAACTTATTGTTGTTCCACCTACAGTAAAAACATACCCTGTGTTGCTCCTCCTGCTATCTTTATCCCCTGCCATATCTGAATCAACATATTCCGTAGAACAGTCTCTGAACCTCATAAACATAATGCATGAGTAGCAGTACCTTTCAAATACCTGAGAATCCACTTTACTTCCCCCCAATTTTCTTTACATGGATTGTTCATATACCTACTCACAACTCCCACTGCATGTGAAATATCTGGTCTTGTGCAAACCATCGCATAGATCAAGCTGCCAACTGCTGATAAATAAGGGACCCTAGACATGTATTCTATCTCCTCATGTCTCTTGGGACACATTTCCTTAGTTAATTTGAAATGGTTGTCCAAATGTGTACTAACTGGTTTTGCATTCTGCTTTCTAAACCCGTCCAACACCTTCTCTATGTACTCACCTTGAGACAATGTCAATTTGCGATTTTTTTTGTCTCTTGTTATTCTCATACCAAGGAATTTCTTTGCATCACCCAAATCCTTCATCGCAAATGAATTAGCTAATTTCATCTTTAGCACGTTTATATCCGGCATATTAGACTCTGGAACAAGCATGTCAGCTACATACAATAGCAAGATAATATAGCTTCCATTTCTTATCCTTTTAAAATAAACACCGTGATCAAAATGACATCTATTATAACCTTGTTCTGTCATAAACCTGTCAAACTTCAAATAACACTGCCTTGGAGATTTCTTTAGGCCATACAAGCTCTTCTTCAACCTGCATAACAAATTTTCCTTCCCTTTGACCTCATACCCCTATGGTTGCTGCATATAAATCTCTTCCTCCAAATCCCCATGGAGAAAAATTGTTTTTACATCTAACTATTCAAGATGTAAATCTTCTACTGCCACAAAACTTAAAATAGTCATAATTGAAGTCATTTTAACAATATGAGAAAATATTTCATCAAAATATATACCTTTCTTTTGTGCAAACCCCTTTACAACAAGTCTAGCCTTGTACCACTTTTTGCCTCCATCTTCTTCCTTCAACTTGTAAAATCATTTATTCTGCAATGCTCTTTTTCCTATAGGCAACTGAACCAAATCTCAAGTCTGGTTATTTACCAGGGAATCCATTTCCTCTTTCATGCATTGCTCCCACTTCTTTTTAGTGTCTACCTGCATTGCCTCTTCATAACATTCCGGTTCACCAGAATCAATCAACAATAAATAATATAATGAAGGAGAGTATTGTTCAGGGGGTCTACTTAACCTCGTAGATATTCTAACAACACTTGCAGGAGTTTGAGGTACCTGTTTTTCATGTTTTTGTACATTTTGATTTTCTGGTACATTTGGAATTTTTTTTCAGTGATCTCATCAAGCACTATGTATTTTGGTTTTTCTTTTTCTTGTTTCTTTCCTTGCAATTGATCTTTGTACATGAACTTTTCATTGAATATTACTTCTCTACTCCTAATGATTTTGTGATTTTCATAATCCCATAAGAGACAACCAAAATCCTTAACACCATATCCAATAAAGGTACACTTCTTGGATTTTGCCTCAAGCTTTGTTCTATTTTCTTTATCTATATGGAAAAATGCTTCACAACCGAAAGTATTCAAAAAAGAATAGTTTACCTTTTTACCTGTCCATGTGTCCTCTCAAATTCTACCATCCAAAGAGCTTGAAGGTCCTATGTTTATTAAGTAAACAACAATATCTACAACATCTTTCTAGAACTGTAAGGGAAAACCAACATGCAATCTCATACTCTTTGCATGCTCCATGATTGTCATGTCAATCCTTTCCGACACGCCATTTTCTTGTGGTGTTCCTCAAACTGTCTTCTCTCAATGAATCCCATAGTATGAACAATAATTATCAAACTCCTTGCTGCAATATTCACCTCCATTGTCTTATCTGAGACACTTCAACCTTTTCCTGTCTCATTCTCAACCAAAGATTTTCATTTCTTAAAAGTATCAAAAACATCAAATTTTTGTCAAATGCAATAAACCCAAGTTTTTTTAGTTGCATCATCAATAAAGTAACATAATAACGAGAGACACCAAGAGATGATACCTGAGTTAGTCCCCATACATGTGCATAGACAATATCTAACCTTTCACTCTTCTTTTATTTTTCGACTCCGAGAAATTTGACTCTCTTTTATTTTCCATAAACACAATGCTCACAGAAGTACAAATCAATTTGTTTAAGATCTGGCAACAAATTTCTTTTGTGAAGTATCTGCATCCCCTTCTCACTCATGTTTCCAAGCCTACGATGCCACAATTTTGTATCCACTTGTGTAGAAGCTAAATATATAAAAGAGTCAGTATTACCAGTACATAAATACAATGTACCCACCTTCTCTCCTTTTGCTATCACCAATGATCCTTTAGTGACCTTCCACACCTTATCTGTAAATATGGATATACAACCTTCACTTTCCAACTACCCTGTTGAAATTAGATTTTTCCTTAGATCTGGAACATGTCTTACCTCTTTCAACAACCATTGGTTTCCATTCCTTTGCTTTATTTTTACCTTTCTTTTTCCAACAATTTTGCATGGTGCATCATCACCCAAATGAACCTGTCCAAAATCACCTTGAACATAATCTAGAAAATGTTTCCTATGGGATGTGGCATGAAATGAAGCCCCTGAATCTACTACCCAAGACTTAGAAATATTATCTACATAAAGAATCAAAGCATCTTGTAACACATTACCTGTTACATTTGCTTCCTGATTTTTCTTCTATTGTCCATCTCTTTGTTTCTTTGGAGCTCTGTAGTCTTTCTTCAGATGTTCTTTCTTCCAACAATTCCAACACTCTATCTTTTTGAGTCTGGATTTGGATCTTCCCTTTGAAGAATTCCCTCGGTTCCATGGGCCCTTTCCTTTATCCTTTTGTCTTCCCTTGTTCTCCATGTTTAACACATTACCCGATGTCTCACTTGTGCTTTTATGTTGCATTTCCTCGCTAAGGATAACACCAACAACATCATCAAATTTTAGAGTGTTTGAGCCAGAGACAGTTACTTACAACCATGACCAAGCCAGTCCAACTTTCTGGCAATGAGCACAATATTAGAAGAGCCCTGACCTCACCATCAAAGTCCACTTTTACATAACTTAGTTGATTGGTAACCGTATTAAATTCATTTAAATGATCTACAATAGACCCACCGTCTGACATCTTCATATAAAATAATCTCTTCATTAGAAATATATTATTGGGCGCTGAGGTTTTTTCACACAGTTTAGCCAGTGCACCCATCAACATGTTCGTTGTATTTTATTTCTAAATATTATAAGCCACCGACGCTGTCAGGCTTAGTTGTATCGTTCATAGTGTCTTTCTCACGCAGACCCCCCTTGTCTCCTTGGGGCTGCTTGACCTCCCGGTCTTGGATCTTCAAATACCTGAGCCGAATCGACTCTTCAGGTATCCAATAGACCCTGGAACAAATTACACACATGTCCCTTTGATGTCACTCACAGGTTCAAGTTACCTGCACAGACATTCTCGGGCGTTTCTGGCAACACCAAATTCGTGAGTACTAGCTCATGAGCTAGACCCCTTCTCTAATATGGCCACAGGGTATGACAGCGGGCCATCTCCCTTCACGACTTCACACTTCAGAGATTTTGCAAGAAACTTACCCCTTTTTCCTCGATCTTCGAATTGACGAAAACACTCATGGGCTAGATCTACAGTCCACGTCCCTTCGACAGCCAACAATTGCGATCTACTTCGGAGCTTCAACGTTCGGGAGTTTCGAACACTCCAAAGTATTTTCTTCCCGAAGTTGTGGATAAAGCGCCACGCGTCCCTTTCCAACGAACTGTTCTGATGGACTTCAACACTTCAAGACTTTTGACCTTCGGGATAGATCGGACGCCAAGTGTCTACGTAATCGACGACCAAGGTTTTAGCTTCTTACCTTCTGGCGCTTCAGACGACTTCCAGTCAACGCTCCGCTTTCTCCTTGCACCTTTCTCCGAAGTCCTTGATCTGTTGACGAGTGTCTCCCTCAGATCGATGACTCCTAAGGACTTCGCTACTTCGCGCTTCAAAGGGTTTGGCTTCACCTCACATGTTTTCCTCCGAAACACATAGATCGCTACCACGTGTTCTTCTGGATCCAACGATCCAGATCTACTTCGCTCATCGCGACTTCGCGAAGATTTCCCTTTACACTCTGCAATTTCTCCGAAGCTCTTCTCCCTGAACTCTCTTACCCATTGCCACGTATCCTCCTTCAAACCAATGGCTAGGATCTCTTCGCGACTTCAGACTTCGATGATTTTCACTCTTCAACACTCCAAATCCTCTGATTCGTGAAGTTCTGAAGGAACCCATGACTAACCATCGTGTAACTCTCCCAGATCTGACGGTCTGGAATGATCTCGCTTCCCCCGAATGGATCCCACATGTTAACTTGGGGAATCTTAAAATACTCCTCCCTATTGAAGACTTCACGCCCACTATATCTTCTATGTTTGTTCCTTCTTGGAACTCTGAACTTCTCAGAACGCCTTTTCGACACTTAGTCGAGTTTTGACTCTGTGCACACCTTGCAACAAGTCTTCTTACACTCTCTCAAACAAAGCTTCAGGTTGTCTCTCCTGAATCTCTAAGTCAAAAGACTCTGTCAACGCACACTTGCAGACACTTTGCACTCCTTGCAAATGAAAGCTTCGTGCTATATTTTATGAGCTTCTAACTCGAACTAGACTCTGTCAATGCACTCCTTGCGAACAATATGCACTCCTTGCATAGGCTCGTGAAGAGAAACAATTGAAACTTATCTAAATTATCACATATGCATACATTCAACCATGTAAATGCATTCATAAACACAAGAATGAGTAAATAACAGAGAATTGCACTTAAACAGAAAGCCTACCATTCATTCATTCAGATAGACACATCAATAGTAACACCAGACATTTGGGATCAAGGATTTTATGTTATATTCATTCAAATGAAAATGTACATGGTCTCATACAATACTCTGATAACCTTCAAGAATCTCTACAAATACAACTTCTTCACCTTCAACAACAACTATCAACAACTATAACAATAACTTCAACAACCTCTTCTGGGCAACCATACATTTATTTATACAAAAGAGCTCATAGATCTTTTCCCTTCGACTACCTTAGCGCTATACTATCAAATTAAAAGCTACCAACAACTAAGGCTTATTACAATAAATGTTCGAGACATACAAATAAGAGCAAACACTTCGAATCTGTACTGCAATCTACTTCATTAAAGAAATACACCCCCCATCGATCTCATGCGATGGCTCCGCTCCTAAACATTTAAGATGTTCATTTATTACAATATTTTCTAGATATTACATTGATATGCCATATTTAAATTAAAAAACACTTCAAAATGTGCGCTAGGGCACTGAGTTGTCCTCCACTCGCGCTATGCTAACGATGCTCCTGCATCATACTCCTCTGGAAAAAAATTCACGGACTCCTGTCCATGAGCTCCTGCACTGACTTTCCATGCTTCTGGATATCTGCTTCATTTACCCAACTGGAATCTTCTATTGGGGGTCCTTTCCACTTTACCAAATACTCAAAATATGTCTTCCTCTTGGTCTTCTTATCATTCCTTTGATCTATGATCTTCTCCATCTGTGACTTTTCTGCTACAAGCATCTGCTTCTCCCACTGGATCTCTTTATGATCTTCTGACTGTCTTGTGTCATCTTCCTTGTAAGGATACATGTATGAAATGTTGAATATGGGCAATATACCCACACCCTCTAACAACTCTATCTCATAAGCATTAACATCAAATTTCCTTAGGATATTGCCTTTTCCTTTTACTGAGTCATTGTATGCAAACTCTGCTTGTGATAGAATCTTATTCCACTGATTATGATGTTCAGTGACCAAACTCCTCAGCAAATTCCATAAACTTCGATTTACCACCTCAGTCTGTCCATCCGTTTGAGGGTGATATGCATAACTAAATGATAGTTTTGTTTCGAGTTTCTTCCACAATGTTCTCTAGAAATGACCAATAAATTTAGTGTCTCTATCTGAGACAATACTCTTGGGCAACCCATGAAGTCTCACAACTTCCTTGAAAAAAAATTTTGCAATGTGTGTTGCATCACTAGTTTTCTGGCATGGGATAAAGTGTGTCATCTTTGAGAATCTATCAACTACCACAAAAATGGAATCGATTCCCTTTTGTGTTATTGGCAATCCCAACACAAAATCCATGCTTATTGCATCCCAATGCCTATCTGGAATAGGCAATGGTTGATACAACCCGATGTTCTGTCTTTCCTTTTGCATGCTAGAAAATCTTACATATTTTCATGAACTTCTTCATGTTTGCCCTCATACCCGGCAAATAGTATGAACTGTTCAACTGTGCAAATCTCTTGTCATGGATGAAATGTCCAGCTAGACCTCCACTATGTTTTTCTTTCAACAAATTATCTCTCATTAAACACTTTGGTATCCACAACTGATAAACTTTAAACAACAATCCATCTTGAATCAGATACTTTGTCCACTGACTTATGTCTCTAATCACAGGATTTGCACATGCTTCATATTCCTCTTTAAAATATGGACCATCACAATACATTTCCTTAAGGTGTTCAAACCCTAAGGCTTTCACCCGAAATTCCCGCAGAATCAAACATCTCTTTCTCAATGCATCAACAACTTTGTTAGCATTGCCAGAAATATGTTTAATGACAAAATTGAAATTTTGCATAAACTCTATCCACTTAGCATGTCTTCGATTTAACTTCTCCTGTCTGGTTATGAATTGTAAAGCCTGGTTATCGCTATACAAAACAAACTCTTTTGGAACAAGATAGTACCTCCATTTCTTTAAGGCTTGAATTACTGCATGAAATTCTTTATCATGTGTGGAGTACTTTCTCTTAGTATCATTCAGTTTCTCACTGAAATATTGCAACATGCCTATTATCTTGGCTCAAGACTGCTCCAATTGCAACTCCACTAGCATCACATCTTACTTGAAATGTCTTCCCGAAATCTGGTAAGACCATAATTAGTTGTTCTGTTATCTTCTCCTTTAATATCCTGAAACCTTTCTCAACTTCTTTTGTCCATTTGAAATACTTGTGTCTCTTCTTTACCATATCTAGCATCGGTGTACAAATTCCATTGGAATTTCTAATGAACTTTCGATAGAAACTCGCTAATCCATGGAAGCTTCTCACCTCGAATATTCTCCTTGGCGATGACCATTCTCTGATTGCTTTCACCTTCTCTGTATCCAACTTCAACTCATTTTAAGAGATTAAAAAACCCAAATAAATGAGTTTTGCCTTCATAAAAGAGGATTTCTTCATATTTATCAGCAACTTCTCCTTCTGCAATCTTCTCATTACTAATGTCAAGTGTCTCAAATGCTCTTCTTCATTTTTACTGAAGACTAATATATCATCCAGATATACAATCACAAACTTACCAATGAAATCTTTTAGTACCTCATTCATCAATCTCATATAAGTACTTGGCGTATTTGTTAAGCCAAACTACATAACAAGCAATTCATACAACACCTCATTTGTCTTGAAGGATGTTTTCCACTCATCACCTTCTCTCATACTAATCTGGTGATATCCGCTTTTCAAATCTATATTTGAAAAATAATTTTCTTTACTCAAACAATCCATTAAGTTATCCATCCTTGGCAAAGGAAATCTGTACCTGATGGTGATTTTGTTTATGGCTCTTGAGTCTGTACACATTCTCCATCCTCCATCCTTCTTCGGATTCAACACAGTTGGTACTATGCATGGACTCAAGCTTTCTCTGACTAAACCCTTGTCCATCAAATCCCAGACTTGCTTCTTTACCTCCTCATTCTTTTCAGGTGTCAATTTGTATGCTGCTTTGTTCGACAAACTTGCTCTGAGTACTAGATCAATGTGATTATGATACTCCTGATAGGTGGCAATGAGCTAGGTAACTCATCCACTACTATGTCATCAAAATTCTCTAACAACTCCTGAATTTCTCCAGGTAGATCATCCATAGAAGTACTTGTAAGGATAACTCTTGGTTTCCTCACCACAACAAACTGCATCTCCTATTCTTTCTTAACTTCACTCAGGAGTTCCTTCCCACTCATGAGAAGTATACTTGTGTTGGCTTCTTCCTTTACTTTCTTTTCCTCTATTGGCAGTAACATGTGTGTCCTACCACTCTTTTCCAAAGTATAAGTATTTTTTCTCCCATCATGAATGACATTCTTGTCAAACTGCCATGGTCTCCCCAACAAAACATGACATACATCCATGGGAATCAAATCACACAAAATATCATCTCTATATCCTCCTATCTTAAATTAAACTAGGCATTGTTTAGTTAGCATTACCTGGTGACCTTTCTGCAACCATGAGACTCTATATGGACTCAGATGTGTAGTTGTCTCCAGCTCCAATTTATCCATCATCTATGTGGATCCAGTGCTCCCACTGTCAATTATCACCTTGCATACACTATCCTTAGTATTTCAAGCTGCTCTGAACAAACCGTTCCTCTGCACTGGTTTTTCCACTTCTTTCTTAGGCTTCAAGAGAACCTTCCTCATCATCAAGGGTCTCCCATCTTCTGCACCTTCTGCTTCAACATTCTTCTTTTGCGCTTCCAAAATGTGAGCTTCACCTCCTTCTTTATTTCTCTCGGGGCATTCCCAAGACATGTGTCATGTTTTTCCAAAGACATAACACTTCACCTCTCCTCCTATGCCTCTTCCTCTTCCTCGAGGAAAAACATTTCTTCCACCACATTTCTTCCTCTTTCTGAGTGATTGTGTTGTTTTTCAGTCTCACCCTTGGGCTTATGTGCCTTATAATGGACAATTCCCTTACCTCTGTTTGGATTTCTACCTCTGCTTCTTGACCAAATTCTCTTTTTTCTTCAGTGCAATCTGATAAGCATCCTCCACTGTCTTTACTGTCATCATGCTGATTTCATCCTAGATTTCATATCTTAGGCCATTAATATACTTAGCAACCTTTTCATCATCTCTCTCTCTCTCTCTCTGTCCAACCCTGATGTTCAACCTATTGAACTCCTCTGTGTATTCTTTTATTGTCATTCCTTTCTGTCTCAGGTTCTGCAACCTGCTAAATAGATTTATTCGGTAATCCTGAGGTATGAATTTAGCTTTCAACTTGGCTACCATTCTATCGCAACTCTTAATCTTTTTCTTACCTTTGCTTCTTCTGTCAGCCCACAGTTCATCCCACCACAATGTTACATGTCCTTTCAACCTGGTGACAACATGTTTTACCTTTTTCTCCTCATCTTCGTCTTCATAGTCGAACCACTTGTCCATTGCTTCTATCCAATAAAGCAATTCTTCAACATCTAAGTTGCCTTCATACATTGGGATGTCTATCTTTGCTTTAGCTCCCAATTTAACAACAACTTTCAACAAGCATTCTTCTGCAACATCATCTACTACAACTTCTTCAACTTCCCTCTCTTTTCTTTCTGCATCACTGGCGTCTCCAGCATGAGGTGCTCTCCTTTGCGTTGTTTCCATAAAATCTAACCTTGCACAAAGTTCTCTCATCTCCCTTTCCACCGCTCGATTTGCTACAGGTGTCTCTGCACGTCTTCTCGGCGACATTGTGTTGACCTTTTCTTCACTCACAAAGCACAATTTGAGGCTCTGATACCACTTGACGCAGACCCCCCTTCTCTCCTAGGGGCTGCTTCACCTCCAGGTCTTGAATCTTCAAATACCTGAGCCGAATCGGCTCTTTGGGCCTCCAATAGACCCTGGAAAAAATTACACATAGGTCCCTTTGATGTCACCCGCAGGGTCAAGTTACCCACACACATGTTCTTGGGCGCCTCACACCAAATTTGTGAGTACTAGCTCCTAAGCTAGACCCCTTCTCCAATATGACCACGGGCTATGACCGCGGGCCAGATCCCTTCGCGACTTCAAGCTTCGAATCTTTTGCTAGCAACTTACCCCTTTTTCTCTGATCTCCGAATCGATGAAACCACTCCTGGACCAGATCTACAGTCCACGCCCTCCGACAACCAACGATTGCGATCTACTTCAGAGCTTCAACTCTCAGGAGTTTCGAATGCTCTAAAGTCTTTTCTTCTCGAAGTACTTTCCACACGAAGCTGTGGATCAAGTGCCACACATCCCTTTCCAATGGATGGTCCTGATGGACTTCGACACTTCGGGACTTTTGACCTTCGAAACTTCACCCCTCGTTTTCCCCTGAAGTTCTCTATCGCCGAAGCGATAGATCGGACGCCACGTGTCTATGCAATCGACAACCAAGGTTTTAGCTTACCTTTTGGCACTTCAGATGACTTCCAGTCAATGTTTCGCTTTCTTCTTGCACCTTTCTCCGAAGTCCTCGATTTTTCGATGCGTGTCTTCCTCAGATCGACGACTCCTAAGGACTTCACTACTTCGCGCTTCGGTGGGTTTGGCTTCACCTCACCTATTTTCGTTCGAAGTGATTTACCTTCAAAACACACAGATCACTGCCACGTGTTCTTATGGATCCAACGATCCATATCTACTTCAGTCTTCGCGACTTTGCGAAGATTTCCCTTTACACTCCACAATTTCTTCGAAGCTCTTCTCCCCGAACTCACTTACCCGTTGCCATGTATCCACCTTCAAACCAATGGCTAGGATCTCTTCGCAAAAATGGACTTTGGTGATTTTCACTCGTCAACACTCCAAATCCTCCGATTCGTGAAGTTCTGAAGGAATCCACGACTAGCCACCGTGCAACTCTCCCGGATCTTATGGTCATGAACGATCTCGCTTCCTCCAAATGGATCCCACACGTTAACTTGGGGAATCTTAAAAGACTCCTCCCTATTGAAGACTTCTCGCCCGCTATCTCTTCTAAGCTTGTTCCTTGTTGAAACTTTGAACTTCTCAGAATTCCTTTTCAACACTCAGTCGAATTTTGACTCTGTGCACACCTTGCAATAGGTCTTCTTACACTCTCTCAAATAAAGCTTTAGGTTGTCTCTCCTGAATATCCGAGTCAAAAGACTTTGTCAACGCACACTTGCAGACACTTTGCACTCCTTGCAAATGAAAGCTTCATGTTATCTCTTTTGAGCTTCTGAGTTGAAATAGAGTCTGTCAACACACTCCTTGCATAGGGTCATGAAGAGAAACAATTAAAACTTATCTAAATTCTCACAGATTCATACATTCAACCATGTAAATGCATTCATAAACAGAAGAATGAGTAAATAACAAAGAATTTCACTTAAACATAAAGCCTACCATTCATTCATTCAGATAGACACAACAATAGTAACACCAGAAATTTGGGATCAATGCTTCTCTGTTATATTCATTCAAATGAAAATGTACATAGGCTCATACAATACTCTGATAAGCTTCAACAGTATCTACAAATACAACTTCTTCACTTTCAGCGACAACTATCAACAACTATAACATTAACTTGAGCAACCTCTTCTGGGCAACCATACATTTCTTTAGACAAAAGAACTAATAGAGATTTTCCCTCCGACTACCTTAGCGCTATCCTATCAAATTAAAAGCTACCAAAAAATAAGGATTATTATAATAAATGTTCGAGACAGGCAGATAAGAGCAAATGCTTCGAATCTGTAATGTAATATACTTCATTAGAGAAATACATCCCTCGTCGATCTCATGCGATGGCTCCTCTCCTAAACATTTAAGATGTTCATTGATTACAATCTTTTCCAGATATTAAATTGATATGCCATCTTTAAAATTCAAAAACACTTCAAAATGCGCGCTAGGGCTTTGAGTTTTCCTCCACTCGTGCTTTGCTGACGATGCTCCTGCATCACTTTCTATTAAGAACCTCCCATTCTTCGTCCTGCATGGTCGTCAACTTCTTTGCTATTCCACCCAATGGAAGGAATAAATCCTTATGATATAAATAATCTTCCATCTACATCTTCCATAACTGGTAGTTTTGTCCATTAAATTTCTCGACCCTAAACTTTCCATCTTTCGCCATTTCTCCCTCTCGAACTAGGAACCCTCTTTTCCTGTGAGTTACCTTTCGCTCTGATACCAGTTGTTAGAAAAACAAGATCGTGGAGATTTAAAATGAAAAAAATGCAGAAATAAAACACAGAAGATACAAAATACAATAGAGACACAAATATACATGGTTCACCCAGTGTGGGCTATGTCCACCAAAGAAATTGCCAGGTCCTTCCTTTTTATTATCCAACAAATGAAGGGATACAACCTACAACATGTTATCACCATAACAATTATACTTGGGATCTGAGTTTCAAATTTAACGGAGGACTAAAGCGATGTAGAGACATAGCGCGATTTGGAAGTCTGTGACATATATGGCGGTAGGTGGACAAATATAGCGGAAGCGTGAAGGAAGCAGTCCTACGGATCGTTGATCTTATAGTAGCTCAGATCAACGGTTGAGGCCCATATCGGGCGGTGAACTAGAACATAACTTAATTGTGCGAAGGCGGACCGGGGAAAACCACGATGGTTTTAGTAGTGGACGCGTGGCACTCGTTGAAGTATATCGGGGCAAAAAGCAGTTTGCTTGAAACCGTTTTTCTCGCAGCCCCGATATCACGTGGTCTAATGTGGCAAATCAACAACTCGTGGGGGGGGTGACGACTAGTCAAAATCACCTCGCGTCACTCATTCAGTACTTCACGACCGTATGGTGTTAGGTGAACGTCACCGGATAACGAACTCAAAATCTAATAATTTGAAATGGATAGGCCGAGCGTGGTAAACCAACATACCTGCAAGTGATCCTATCAGTGATTCATGATTGGAACTCTATAACTATTGATTCTCAAGTATGGAGGCATCATCTCATCCATAAGCGAAGTAATCTCCAATTTGATCGACTCTCTGATTTCTGTAGGAACATCTTGGTGTCCACGGAATTGGGATACATGGACAAAGCTAATCAAGCCATATCCAGTGAAATAGGTCATTCAAGTAACATGTCAGGTTTATCTACGAGCAAGAAGGAAAGGACAATTGCACATATATCAACAACTAAATTCCATATGGAACCTGCTACAGACCCAGGATTAGAAGTCAGGCTAAATCCCATCATGAGGGACCTAATCATCAACAGGTGAGCTGTAAAAAAGAAACAGAGCAAACGACAGAAGACAAAAACCATAGCCGAAACGGCTGAAAGCGTTGGGGAGAATCAACCGGTCTGGTTGGACACTCTAAAGGAAGAAATCACCAAGATGAAATGAATTCTCGGGTGGGAATAAGCACATCCTAACAAATTTTGGACAGATGGCAGTCTAAGAAAGGAGGCCCATATATGACAGACCTGTTCCTAACAGTCCCTTAAAATAGGATAATTGTTATTATAAATCATTCCTTTTTGTAACTTATCTCCATTTTTAGAATTATGGGGAAGTCTGAACGTTTGAATTCCACGAGAAATTCCTTTATATATATATTATCTCAAGGATATAAAAAACTATGGAGAAAAGGGGAGAGTGCCCTCTGTGCAAGAAGACTTTGTAAACTTTGGGACTTGAATGAATATATAATTGCAAAAACAGATTTCCGATTGTTTATGAAAAGATTCTAACTGGTGATGATATCAGTCTTGTGTTCTTTCATAGTATGTGATTCCTGTAATATTTTATTTCATTTACACTTTCATCTGTCTAAATTGAAGAAATAAAGGCCCATAATACATCATTTGATGCTCTTGGTTTAAGCAATTTAGACTGTCTATGTTTCTTCCTAGCTTATTCAGAATTCATTTTCGAAATGCTCTGATGAAGTTATATGTTTCCTTTTCCTCTGACGCCATGCAAGTTTTCAGATATAAACTCAAACTCATCGCCTCATTTAGCCTTTTCCTCTTGATAGTTTTTGTGTTTTGACAATGCGTTGTTTATTCCAGACTCCATAGCCCAAATGTTATCTTCGTTTCTTCACTTATTTTATAAAACCCCCCAAAACATACCAAATCTAGCCGCCGATTTCCATAGATATATCAAGTGACACGAGAGATACCTCTTTGAGTTGAGCATGCTAGTGCCTCAGCTCTAAAGCTGGTTGAAACATTTACCTCTATCGTTTGTTTATCAGTCGGTCAAAATTTACAGAGTGCTAACATTTTAGCGACCATACTGGGGACAAAATTGAAAAATTTTCTCTGGGAAAGAACAACATGGTTGAGTTCTGAGGTCTGAGAGTGGCAAACACTTAGACACATATTGGTTGTATTCCTGCTCTGGCGACTCCATGTATCAACAAATCAGTTTGAAGGCGATTCCACTGGTAGAAAAATCCAGAAAATCAAATCTTCAAAGACGACTCCACTCTCAATGCAGAATCCATATCCCAAAACGTTATTGGCGACTTCACTCAAATTTCAAATGCAGTTCAGAGACTCCACTGGAAGATGAGATACCTTAACATAGGTATGAAAATGCATCATGGAAGAAAACATGTACTTAAAATGGGATCTCCTCCAAAGCATTTTACTATTTGCTATAAGTTACCTCTACTCCTTCCTTGAACATGCCAAACAATTTTTTCTTTACCTACTGCATTCCAACGATGATCGTGAGAATCTTGCAATTGTATATCCTCCTCTTAAAGTTGTACATGCATATCCTCACTGTATCACTGATTTTGATAAAAAAATTCCATCTGGGCCATGTGATGACCATAACCAAGTTGATGAGCTTCATGAAACCAAAGCTGATATTTCACCTATTGTACTTGATCCAACATCCTCCAAGACTCAACATAGATACCGACCATTAAAATTACTTCAAGTCCTTCATGATTTTCCTCCCGAGCACTATAAATACCTACTTGTGTTTAATGGGGAACCTGATGTCATCTCAATTGGAAAACAAATCCAAGGGTTTGAGCATTTTATAGATTTGTTTAAGATTGACCATGATGATGTTTGTATGAGGGCCTTCTCTCAATCCCTTAAAGGGCACACCAAATATTGGTTTAGACATTTGCAGCCAGATACAATTAGCTCATGGGAGGAATTGAAGGATGTTTTTTTTAATTTTTTGGGCAAGCAGAAATATTTGGAGCTACAACTTGCAGAGTTCTATGCCCTGGAATGGCAGAGTAATGAAACTATCTCTATATTCAGTAGAAGGTTTTCTAGTATTTACTACAAATTGCCTGAAGAGATTCAACCCACTGAAGCTGCAGCCATGCTACATTATACAACAACTCTCCATCCATATTTGTCTTTCCTCATGATGGAAAGAAGACCTAAGTCCTTACAACAATTGTTTAATGATGCTCAGGATATTCAACACAACATCCAGGCATGTAAATAGATCTGAAATGAGGGGTTTGATGCTCAAGAACATGGAAGGGAATATGAACAGAAAATAGTTGATTGGAATCATGAGCATAGAATTGAAAATTTCATGGGTCCTCTTGAAGTTTCAGATGCTTATGATTGTGCTAAAAATTATATTCCACTTATTGAAAGAAGAAGTGTTGTTTTAACTTTTGAGCCATCCCATGATAAGTAGGGGACTAATTATTTTATATATTCTTTTGTAGACAGTCAAAAGGATGAGTTTGAAAACTAGTTTGTTGAAGAACAAATTGATGTTCCAAGTTTGTTCTTATTAGACGACGTTGTTGATTTGCCTATATATGAAAAATACGAGGAGGATCGTGATGTTGAAGACTTTCTTTTTCAACAGTATAGTGAGGAGCAAAGTATTAGACCAACTGAAGAGAATTCTCTACCCTTGTGCTTTGCTACATTCAAATTTTTGAAAGAGAATTCTCAGATCATTGTTGAGGCAAACGAATTTGTGTTGATGCAAAGTCACACCAAACCAACGAAACACATTGACAAGATATTTGAGCACTCTTCTCAGACGCTTGATGACCCTATTCTTTGTTTTGAGTAAGACCTTGTAAATTCATAAATACAGTCATTGGTCGAAGACAAAGCTGAAAGTAAGCATGTCCAGAAACCCAAAGAGATGGAAAAATGTACCTATGATGATACTGGAAAAAATGAAGAAGGTTTCAAATCAGGTAACAAAACCTTGCCATTGTGTTTTCCCTCATTCGAACTATTAAAACAAAATTTATGTAGCATTTCAAATCAGATAACGTCCAAGCATGGCATTGAAAGTGAAGAAAGAAGCGGGCTTACAGATAAAAACTCTCTCCCCTTATGTTTTTCTTCCTTTGAATGGTTAAGAGAAAATCATGAAATTTCAGAAAAAATAGGCAGTTCTGACTATATTCACAGTAGCACTGTTTAACATGAAAAGGTTGTCATCATCGAAAAACACCAACTACACTCACATGCATTGAACGATCATTACTTGGAAGGGTAATTCAATTCAGAATTCCAATCTGTGCTTGATCATCAGATTAAAGAAGAAGCGATCAAGAAATTTTTGTCGAAGGTCTTTTCCTTTCTCCTAGAACTAATGCATATGTTCAACAATATTACCAACAAGACAAGGTATTTCAAGGTTGCCTTTCTTCCCCTGAAAATGACGTAGTGATCCTATTTCTGAACAACCTAGATATGGACAAAGATATTGAAATTTCACCTATGGAAACTCCGAACAACGAGAAAACCCTTGTGGAGGAATCTTGCTCTTCTATCTTGATTCCTGAAAAGGAATCATTCGTCCATATGATTCATGATCCCGAGACACATTATATGGGAAGGGTTTACGATCAGAATCTACCAATAACAGTGGATTACAATGAATTAATGTCTGTACCGGATATGAATCTTTTTACACTAGATGATGTTCTCCAACCATGGTTGCCTTATGACTTAGGAAGTCCCTACTACTAGACTTCTCAACAACTCTGTCAGTTTTTTAGAAGTCAACAAGTTGAATCACCTAAAAACAAAAATGCAGTGGAAGGAGTGAAACACGATCACTGTTTTGCGCATACTTTAGAAGATCCATTTGCAATCCTATTAGAGGAAATGAACAGTCCAAATGTTTTTAATTTTTTGAGAATTATGGATGAATTTTTGAATGAATTATCAGTCAGCAGGAGTTGGAGCAAGCTTGTGCAAAGTAAACAGACAATGGATAAAATGCTTGCATGGTTGAATTGGTATTTTGATTTCACTTGATTGATAATTCATTTCAGTATTTAGAGTAGATAGGAGTGTGCAAATAAGCTTGTTGGTCAAGAATTTTTTTTAGTTTGGATTCCCAGTAGTGTGTACAGTCAGATTTTAGTGGTGCATTCAGTGTTTCATATACAGTGTAGAGAAGTTTGCAAAGTCTGGTTTTATCTCCAAGACGTAACAAAATACACGCACATGTTTTGAAAGAGGCCCAACGAAGAAGGCACCGGGTCTATAGTTCTTTGCTACCTTAGAGGGAGGATAGCATCCCCAGTTGGAGCCTATGTTATCACCATAACAATTATACTCGAGATCTGAGTTTCAAATTTAGCGGAGGACTAAAGCGATGTAGAGACATAGCGCGATTTGGAAGTCCGAGACATATATGGCTGCGGGTGGACAAATATAGCGGAAGCGGTCCTACGGACCGTTGATCTTATAGTAGCCTGGATCAATGGTTGAGGCCCATATCAGGCGGTGAACTAACACAAAACTTAATTGTGCGAAGGTGGACTGGGGAAAACCACGATGGTTTTAGTAGTGGATGCGTGGCGCTTGTTGAAGTATATCGGGGCGAAAATCAGTTTGCCTAAAATCGTTTTTCCTGCAGCCCCGATATCACTTGGTCTAATGTGGCAAATCAACAACTTGTGGGGGGTGACGACTAGTCAAAATCACCTCGCGTCACTCGTTCGGTACTTCACGACCGTATGATGTCAAGTGAACACCGTCAGATAACGAACTCAAAAGCTAATCATTTGAAATGGATTGGGAGAGAGTGGTAAACCAACGTACCTGCAAGTGATCCTGTCAGTGATTCATGATTGGAACTCTATAACTACTGATTCTCAAGTATGGAGGCACTATCTCATCCATAAGCGAAGTAATCTCCAATTTGATCGACTCTCTGATTTCTGTAGGAACATCTTGGTGTCCAGAAAATTGGGATACATGGACAAACCCAATCAAGCCATATCCAGTGAAACAGGTCATTCAAGTAACATGGCAGGTTTATCTACGAGAAAGAAGGAAAGGGAAATTGCACGTATATCAACAACTAAATTCCATACGGAACCTGCTACATACCCATGATTAGAAGTTAGGCTAAATCCCATAACGAGGGACCTAATCATCAACATGCGAGCTGTAAAAAAGAAACAGAGCAAATGACATAAGACATAAACCATAGCCGAAACGGCTGAAAGCGTTGGGGAGAATCAACCGGTCTGGTTGGACACTCTAAAGGAAGAAATCACCAAGATGAAATGAATTCTCAGGTGGGAATAAGTACATCCCAACAAATTTTGGACAGATGGCGGTCTAAGAAAGGAGGCCTAGATATGATAGACCTATTCCTAATAGTCCCTTAAAATAGGATAATTGTTATTATAAATCATTCCTTTTTGTAACTTATCTCTATTTTTAGAATTATGGGGAAGTCTGAACGTTTTGAATTCTACAAGAAATTCCTATATATATATTATCTGGAGGATATAGAAAACTATGGAGAAAAGGGGAGCCTTCCCTCTGTGCAGGAAGACTTTGTAAACTTTGGGGCTTGAATGAATATATAACTGCAAAAACAGATTTTCGATTATTTATGAAAAGATTCTAATTGGCGATGATATGAGTCTTGTGTTCTTTCATAGTATGTGATTCCTGTAATCTTTTATTTCATTTACACTTTCATATGTCTAAATTGGAGAAATAAAGACCCATAATTCATCATTTGATGCTCTTGGTTTAAGCAATTTAGACTGTGTGTGTTTCTTCCTAGCTTATTCAGAATTCATTTTCGAAATGCTCCAATGAAGTTATATGTTTCATTTTCCTCTGACGCCATGCAAGTTTTCAGATATAAAATCAAACTCATCACCTCATTTAACATTTTCCTCTTGACAGTTTTTGTGTTCTGACAATGCATTGTTCATTCCAGACTCCAGACTCCAAAGCCCAACTGTTATCTTTGTTTCTTCACTTATTTTATAAAACCACCCAAAACAGACCAAATCTAGCCACCGATTGCCATAGATATATCAAGTGACACGAGAGAGCCCTCTCTGAGTTGAGAAGGCTAGTGCCTCAACTCTAAAGCTGGTTGAAACAGTTACCTCTGTCGTTTGTTTATTAGCCAGACAAAATTTACAGAGTGCTAACACAACACACTCGCTGTAACTTACTCTTCTTTCTCTCACAGTCTCCTCTCTCATAATACAAAAAATTGAAACAACGAAAAAAAAAATTGAAGCATGTTGAGATTGAAAATAACAAGCTCAAAGACACACAAAGAAAACTAAGAAGTGAATTGGGTAGTTGTGAAAAGACTGTTGTAAGCTTGAAGAAACAACTAGAAGACTTTTAGAAACTAAGAGAATAAACCATTTCCTTGAAAACTCTACTCGAAGAAGAAAAAAGAATAGGAGAAGTAAGGAATGTCCAAATGATGAAGAAAAAAGAAGATTGTGAGAAACTTGAACAATAAGTTGTCTTATTGAGGAAGAGCTTAAGAAACTCTCAAGTGCCAAAAGACTTAACACATCTTGGATGCATGGGTGAAAATTCATACAAAGAAGATGCAAATACCAACAAGAAGGTTGAAGAAAGAGCTAAACATACAGTTGATGAGAAGTGGACCAGGATACCGGCAAGAAGAAATGATTACAAAAGAGATGAATATCCAAGAAGACCTCCTACCTTCAGGAATCAAAGAAGCTTCAATCAGTATGAAGGAAACTACACAAGAATAGATTATGAACCCAGATGGAATACATCACAAAGAAGCCCACTTACTCCAAGGTATCAAAATTTCTTTCTTGGTCATTGTTATACTTGCAAAAAATTTGGACATAAGGCAATTATTTGCAGAATCAGTGAAAGAAACACATACACAAGAAACATGAATGGTGTAAATAAAAGATATGGAAATAATCGTGGATTTGTTAACATACGTTATAATTCATTTTCCCCATTGATGGACAAAAATATTGCATGCTACAAATGTAATTATCTTGGTCACAAAGCACGATATTGCAGGTATATGAATGAAGATGTCCCTATGCCAACCACAGTATGGAGAAGGAAAGAGATTCCAAACAATGAAGATTGTCGAATAACATTGACCGCTGAAGAATGTAAAGAAGAAGATGAATGGTACATAGACAGTGGATGTTCTTCACACATGACTGGGGATCAAGACAAATTAATCAGCTGAAAGAGAAAGGGTGGAAATGTTGCATTTGGAGATGACTCATCTGCCGAAATACTTGGAGAAGGTGTAGTAGAGCTTGGAAGAAAAAATTTAAAAGCAAGGAATGTCCTATTGGTTGAAGACATGAAACACAATCTACTCAGTGTTAGTAAAATGTGTGATCAAGGATACACTCTTACGTTTGACTCCCTAAAATGAAAAATCAGAGAAAATAACTCAGGAAGATTGGTAGCAACTGCAACAAGAAGACCAAGTAACATATATGTCCTAAAACCATGAAAAATCTCCAAGGAAGAAAGAGACCATAAAAATGAAGTGTTATTAAGTGATATATGTTCAGGGGGAGCAACCCCAAAGAAGGGAGTTACCTTTATCCATTAAAGTCAGGTGGAGAAGACCCACCCTTTTCCATTGATGTCAAAGGGGGAGAGAAATTGGGATCATAATGACAGATGGAGCATGAGTGTTGCCATCAACGACAAAGGGGGAGATTGTTGGAAGATTGGTTGTTGTCATTGATGTCAACCCTAGTCATGGGTTTTGGACCGCAAGATCGATGAAGGTATTTGGACATGAAGGAAAATGCACATGCAGATACAACACCCATGGATGGATAGTATACATCATGTTGTTTCTGGTGGTATGTGGCACGTCACGTGGATCCTCATGGTTTAGGAGAAATAAATTTTTGAAGATGACAAAGTGAATTGAAGAAGGAAGTACATGTAGGCCCTGAAGATAATTAAAGAAAAGAATTACAAATAAGAAAGTGTCAGGTCGGCCCTAATGTTAAAATAAAGTGACATAAATGGTATAAATAAACATCATTATACATTCATTTGACACACAAGTCGAATTTCAGAGAAAATCAGAAGTAAAGAAGGCCGGATTTCAAGGGAGGATGAAGTCTTTTGGTGATTTGTTCTAAGCTCTTGATTCGCTATAATTATGGAGATACACTCTGTGGAAGATAGGGTTTGTGACCAGTCCCGAAGCTAGTCAATAAACATGTGTTCTGGGTAAAACAATCATAACTTATTCATCAAGAATCCAAATGAAGTGGGACAAATTTCATTGGAAAGAGTACAAACTTTGGTTTCTTGTGTACGAGTTTCAGAATGGGATGTTAAATATTGAGAGCGGGGCATTCTGTACAAGTTTAGTCTCTTGAATAAACCATAATTGAACAAGGTCTACCATTCTCTCTATAACTTCTTTTTGGGGAGGATTGAAGGAGTGAAACTTGGAGGAGTTTTAGAGAATACATTGAGTAATATTATTTATAGGATCATAGTACTCCAAAAATTGAAGAATTGTAGAAATTGAAGAAGTCTCAGGAAGCATTATCAGGTTCTATGTGATGATTGGTTGATGGTGATGATTTAATGTAAAATTTTATTATCTCTCATATATTCTTGGGTGTAAGGAAGGGGAAAGGATGGAGAGTTCAGCTCTCTCTTGATATTAGAGGATTGTATCTTCCTCTTGGAGGTTTATCCCTCCCTTTACATTTGGAAGTCATTACTTCCCTTGAACAATAACTATTGATTATTTCTCATATATTGTGCATGGTGTATTGTGGTGTATTGGTGTAACTCTTATACTATTGT
>ML804129.1:155995-183932 GCA_009831015.1 Picea engelmannii
ATATATTCTTTTGCCTTGCGTCACATGTCGTCATAACAACCTAGGGTTGTTTCAAAAACTAGCAATCAATTAAAATGCAACTAAAACTAGATTTCACCATAAAACAATCACACATCAATCATGGTAAAACTCACATCAATCATGATAAAACACATTATTGACACATGTATTTTACCCTAAAAACCCAAAACTTGAAAACTAGCCTCAAATTGTTTCTAAATGTGTATTTGGACAATTTGATGTTAATTAACGCATGGATTTTACCCTAGAAACCCATAACTTGAAAACCAACCTCAAATTGTTTCTAAATGTTTATTTCGACAATTTGATGTTACAATGTAACATATAAGCTCATGGGCCGTGCCATAATTTACAAAACCAAAAATTGTTTCAAGATGTTTATTTCAAAGCTAGGAGTAATAAGAAGGCAAAAGTTTATTTTCTTTTGTTTATTTTTTCCTTTTTCCTTTTTTTTTGAGTTAAATTTCTAGTGGGAAATGAATCCTACAACCATTAATCATTTGTATTGTATTTTTCCTTTTTTTTTTGACTGTTATTAATTGTTAAATTTCTAGTGGGTAATGAATCCTACAACCATTTGTTTTTGTTCATATCCTTTTTCAGTCAAAAATAGGTGTAGAAAAACAAATAAGGTGAAGGAGAGAAAGGTAGAAATGGAACTATAGAAAAGGGGAAACTTAGTGTTTAACAAGATTAAGCCTAAAGTCTGTTACAATCAAGAGAATGACAAGGGTTATGTTACAACAAAATAATTTTTTTTGGAAGGGCCAACTTGGGACTTAAAAAATGAATGAATAACATAAGAGCCAACTATTAGAAATCCAAAATCACTTATCGTGAAAGGATGCAAAAGTACAAATATTTTTAAGCAACTTATTAATATAGAAAGAACAAACAGTTAACCACCATTACCTCATTTAACAATAAAAGTTAAAACACATAAAAGAGCTTCAACCATGAAATCAGGTCAATACTATTCCGCAATCCAAAAGGATTTAATTTGTATATATCACAACAGTCTGAAGGGATCATAGAATCTTGTAAGATACAACGCAACTAGAACTAAGGAAACACAAATTAACATTAACATAGATAAGACTTTGGCTAGAGAAACAACAATTGGAAATGAATTCAACTCAGGAAAGTAAACAGAACATGCGTAAGGCTGAGCAACGGGCTACTTAGAAACATAAACAGAACATGCGTAAGGCTGAGCGACAGGATACTTAGAAACATAAACAGAACATGCTTAAGGCCGAGCGACGAGCTAATTACCTTGAGCTTACAAGCACACTAGAACATACGTAAGGCTGAGCGACGGGCTACTTGCCTTGAGCTTACAAGCACACTAGTCACAGTCCATCCATGTAGAAGTCAATTGAATAGAGAGTGGAGGTGGAAGGGAGGGGATACTTCGGATTTATTTGAACATGTTGGAGGGTAGTTTGAACTTATACCAGCATAATTAATCTTAATTCCGGTTTAAGCTACCCTTCCTTTTAACCCTTAACTCCATAGATCCGACATATACAATTTTCATGATTTTTTTTTTAATTATTTAAAAGTGACATGTGTCAGTTCCACGTTGAACATGTTGAAATAGTGAGGATCATTCCACATTGAGCATGTTGAAGTAGTGAGGGTCAATAAAAGGGGCTGGGCCTATCCACACCGACAATTCCATGCCACAAATCTGCTATTTGTGGCATCGTCAATGTGGTGTTTTATATGTTTTGGGTGGTCTTGTATGTGTTTATAGTTTTTGTCTCGTCTTGAGTGGTTACAATTGTTACCTTGTTAGAGGAGGCAGAAGTTCTAAACTAATTATACACAGTTTTAAGTCTTATTATACGACCATATTTATTATCTAGTAGAATTAAAATTAAAAATTAAGAAGTAGATAATGTGAATAAAATAAAGAAAGAAATTATAAAAAAAAGAATCTAAATGCCACCTTAAATAACTAAAGGAAGTTTTTAAAGTTCTCTAAGAATTTTGAGCATTAGTAGTCAAATTCCCAACAATACTGGTGAGAACTAGTTGAGTGCCAGATTTGCGCCCAGTGGAGTGTCGGATTGCCAAAGGTTCTATGATGTACAATGAGTGTTGGAATTAGGAACGTCAAGGTATTGGAAGAGGCAAGCGACATAAGCTGCGAACTATATAAGGGGATCTATCTTAAGTTCTTGGAACCAATGGCTCTAGTATGCTTTTCAAAATCACCAAAATTCTCTTGGGAAATGTATAAGGAAGGTGCACTTACCATGTTTGTCTCAATGATCGTAATAGCTTCTAAAATGGGAATAGAAAGTTTCCTTCCTTCCCTAGTTTCCTAGATAACTACCTATAGCTTGGCCAATGCCTTATTCTCTCCAACTCTTAGTGCAACTGAGATATCATCTAAGTGAACCTCTCCTCTTTCCCATTATCTAGTTGAATTACCATCTCTCCTAATTGCACAAGCTAAATTACGCTCTTGTCCTAATCTTCCATAACAACTATGAAGGAGTCTTGACATTCATTGTAGTGTTTCTTTAACAATGACATGTAAGGGAAGTTTCGTTTGTTGTTTTATGAATGATTGTATATTAAGAGTGATCTGTTAGTCCCAATCATCACTAAATATAGATATATTCTCCAAACTTTCAAGTGTTTATACACATCAATTCAAAAGTACTATTTGTTGTCTTTATAACAACGAGACAATTATTTGTTTGACACTCTTTTTTTCCATGTGCCTCCGATTTTGTTGTTTTATTGGGAAATCTTATGGCCATTCTTCCTTTGAAAGCATTCAAGTTTGTGGCATTTGTCTTTAATCATGATAAAACTCATAGTGAACCTCTCCTCTTTCCCATTATCTAGTTGAATTACCATCTCTCCTAATTGCACAAGCTAAACTACACTCTTGTCCTAATCTTCCATAACAACTATGAAGGAGTCTTAACATTCATTGTAGTGAGTCTTTAACAATGACATGCAAGGGAAGTTTCGTTTGTTGTTTTATTAATGGTTGTATCTTAAGAGTGATATGTTAGTCCCGATCATCACTAAATATAGATATATTCTCCGAACTTTCAAGTGTTTATACACATCAATACGAAAGTACTATTTGTTGTCTTTATAACACCAAGGAAATTAAAAAATAATTATAATATATATATATATATATATATATATATATATATATATATATATATGAAGAGTGATATGTTAGTCCCAATACTCACTAAATATAGATATATTCTCTTAACTTTCTAGTGTGCATACACAACAATACCAAAGTATATTGACCATTGTGTGAAAACATATTTAAATTAATTCACTAACCAAAGTGCTTCCAACATGATATTTAATGAATTGTTGTTGAGTGGAAAACAAAAAGAAATGAATTACCAACTACCACATGTGCTCATGCATACAATTACTCAACAACCAATCTCATCAATACACCAACATACAAAGGATTATTACCCCTTAGTTAAAAAAGGAAAGGTTGTTCCAATTAATTTCCAAGAGAGGAACGATTGTGTTTCATCTTGAAGACAAACCAAGCAACAAAATGGATCACTCCAAGATTATTAAATGACAGAAAATGCCATTTCTTTAGAAATATTGCTTCAATATGAATGAGTAATACGTTCCAATGTGAATCATGAAAGTGTACATACAAAGGTGTACATACCCTACCCCCTTCTTGATTTGAACCTATGACCTCCAAGGAGGAAACACGTGTCCTTAAATATTGGGCCCACTTAAATTGTACATCAATGTAACTACAAATTAATTGTTATATAATAATTATATAATATAATATTATTATACAATAATATAATAATAACAATACATTATTAAAATTTATGGTGGGATCACAATGCGACACTTTTTAAAGATAAATGGATATCGCCAGAAGTGATTACAACCCTAACATTGGCACATGCAACATAAACCGTAGAGTAACAAAAAAAAAAGAAACAACGGGTTCCCTCCTTCCCTGATCTAGATTATTCCATCCCGTGGGGGTACTTCGACGGTGCCAACCAAGGACACCCTCCGTCAATTGGAGTAGGTGTAGTTTTATTCTTAAACCATAATCATTATATTAACATAAGGTATGCTCCATGAGGGGGTTCCAATAGTAAAGTTGAACTCATACCTTTATGGAGCCTCCTAGAGACAACGAAGCAAAAGGACACCAGGAAGCTTTAGGTCATGGGAGACTCAAAATTGGTGATTGACTGGGCTAAAGTAAAAATCTCTATTCAAAACATCAACCTGACCAATATTACGCAAGACATAAGACTTTCCTTCCAATCGTTTGATTGACTGTCTTTCCAACATATCCTAAGAGAACTAAATGTAAAAGTATATGAACTCTCTAAAGAAGCTCTACAACTACAAAGAGGGGCCTTCAAGTACTACAAGTACTTTGAAGGCACTAAAACAAAAGAAATGTGATTCAGGCTGTAATTCTTCAAAGGAAAGGATGGAAAAGATGCAAGGAAAACTCAGAAAGTACTGAATGTTTTTCTAACATAGAGAACATAAAGGAGGATGTAGTTACAAAACTTTTTTGTAACTGTCGGGATGAAAACCTATTTAAGGCAGTTTTGTAAGTTTCAAACATGTATATTCTATGAATATAAGAAGCTTTTTTTATATGGAAAAAAAAATACATTATTAATATATAATGGATGGGCACATTATTATTTATATATAATAATAATTGAAATACTAATAATATAAAATATTCCATATTGAGTATTTTGAAAATATTTAACATATGTTGAAACGACATCACCAAGATCTTAACTAAGTTCACGTGTACATATGGTTAAATATTGTGAAATGGAAACATGGCACATAAACATTCTTGACTGTTATGTGTCCAACTCAATGATTATGGTTAACTTAATTCTTTGAAATTTGGGTTTTTCTTATAAGGCCCATTTTAGCCCTAAACTTTCTCTAATATAGTCCACTCAATTTGCAATGTTGGAAAAACTTCTTGGTGCTACATGGACTGTTTGACATTCTTTTTTTCCATGTGCCTCCGAGTTTGTTGTTGTATTGGGGAAATATTCTTGCCATTGTTCCTTTGAAATCATTCAAGTTGTGGAATATGTCTTGCTTCTTCCAACAAGATACCTCAATATGACCTTTCTTCTCATAGAATGAACATACCTCAAAATTCTTCCAATTGATTGGCTTTCTACTTCTTCTAAGTATTCAAATCTTCACTTAATTTCCCTTCTTTGCACTGCCATCTTCATTTGTTGTTTCTATCTCTTTTGATGAGGAGGCCAACTCTGCAACATCTTTCACCTTCACAAATTGATCTTGGTGGTCACGACATTTTCCTTTGCACCACTGAAACCCAAGCCTTCATGTTTTACCATTAGTTTAGCTACAATGGGGATTATGATGCCTTAATTTCTCCTTCCTATCCCTTAAACATTTTATCCCATCTATCTTAAGTGCTTGAAACCAATGCCTCTAGTATGCTTTTCAAAATCACAAAAATTCTCTTGGGAAATGTATAAGGAAGGTGAACTTACAATGTTTTTCTCAGTGATGGTAATAGCTTCTACAATAGGAATAGAAAGTTGCATTCCTTCCCTAGTTTCCTAGATAGCCACCTATAGCTTGGCCAATGCCTTATTCTATCCAACTCTTAGTACAACTGAGATATCATATGAGTGAACCTCTCCTCTTTCCCATTATCTAGTTGAATTACCATCTCTCCTAATTGCACAAGCTAAACTATGCTCTTGTCCTAATCTTCCATAACAACTATGAAGGAGTCTTGACATTNAATACACCAACACACAAAGGATTATTACCCCTTAGTTAAAAAAGGAAAGGTTGTTTCAATTAATGTCCGAGACATGAACGATTGTGTTTCATCTTGGAGACAAACCAAGCAACAAAATGTATCACTCCAATATTATTAAATGAAATAGAATGCTAATTCTTTATAAATATTGCTTCAATATGAATGAGTAATACGTCCCAATGTGAATGATGAGAGTTATGCTTTGTCCAATGGCTAGATTTCTCAACACTCCAACATCAATAATAAATTACATTATACATTCAAGAAAACATGCCAACAATTCAATGGCTTTAATAAAGGGACTAGAATCTCATGCATCATCATGCAATTGATTCCCATGATTGGGGTAGTGTCAACTTCCAAATAGCTTTATTCTCACGTAAAAGGAAATGTTTGATTGACAATGGTGTATAAAGGAATTGTGATGCAAGAGCCACATATTAGAGTTTACAGTTGTGATTTAACGAAAATACCATCCTAGGATTGAATTAAAATAGAATTGTATGACAAAGAAGCCCGACGTCTTGAAGCTAAGGTTGGATCCACAACTTTCATGGATTGTTTGAACGAGGCATACGATTGATTGGCTAACTCTTCCTAAACAACTATTTCTATTGAATTGAAGTAGAATTGGATGGAAAACAAGTTAAATCCATGTATTGAAGCTAAGGTTGGGTCCCACAATTTCCTTGGATTGTTTGAACAAGGGGTGCGATCTATTGGACAACTCTTCCTAAATCACTATTTCAAGGGATGAATGGTAGTATGGGTGAATCAATTCATTTTCTGGACATGACTAGTAAGGCCCAACCTGAAGGGATAATGTATTGTTGATTAGAAGGGATTAAAAATAGAAGTTAGGTTAGGAAGGGCAACATCACTTTTTCCTTGCCTCTTATCCACCTTAAACAATTAAATGGATAGTCTAAATCTATTAGTTGTTGTAAATAACCCAATGATCAATAGTTATCGATTATAGGTAGGAATAAAAAATAATACAAACTGAGATTTACATAGAAATAAATTAAAATGCAACTAAAACTAGATTTCACCATAAAGCAATCACACATTGATCATGGTAAAAATCACATCAATCATGATAAAACTCATAATTGATGCTTGGATTTTACCCTAGAAACCCAAAACTGGAAAACTAGCCTAGAATTGTTTCTAAATTATGTTTATTTCGACAATTTGATGTTAATTGACGCATGGATTTTACCCTAGAAACCCAAAACTTGAAAACAATTTGATGTTACAATGTAACTAATAAGCTCATGGGCCATTCCATAATTTACCAAACCAAAAATTGTTTCTAAATATTTATTTCAAAGCTAGGAGTAATAATAAGGCAAAGTGTCCTTGTCCTTTCATTTCTCATTCCCCAACATTGCCTCTTATTTTCTTTTGTTTCTTTTTTCTCTTGTTTATTTCTTTATTCATTTGCATTGTCTTTTTCCTTTTTCTTTTTTCTTTTGATCAGTTTTTTAATCATATGTATTGTATTTTTACTTTTTGTTTTTATCCCTCATTGATTGTTAAATTCCTTGTGGGTAATGAGTCTTACAACCATTTGTTTTTGTTAACTCCATAGATTTGAAAGTTTGTTTTTAATATAATTTTCAAAATGTAATGGGCAAGCCCGACCCTATCCATAGATTCGGGCAAGCCCTTAACTCCATAGATTTGAAATATACAATTTTCGAAATGTACTGGGCAAGCTCGACCCTATCCAAAAATCCTCTACTTTGTTCCATGCTTTATAGGTCTTAGGTCTTACCCCGTTACACAAATCCGCTATTTGTGCCATCCTCGAGTTGAAACCTCGGCCATCTTTATTATCTTACTACCTAAAATTAAAAATTAAAAATTAAGAAGTAGAGATTGTGAATAAAATAAAGAAAGAAATTATTAAAAAAAGTTATAAGAGTAAAACCTAAATCTAAATGCCACCTTATATAGTTAAAGGAAGTTTTGAAAGTTCTCTAAGAATTTTGAGCATTCATAGTCAAATTCCCAACAATATTGGTGAGAACTAGTTGAGTGAAACCCTTGGCCTATATATGTGTGTGTGTGTGTGTGTGTGTGTGTGTGTGTGTGTGTGTGTGTGTGTGTGTGTGAACCCAATCAATTAAACCATCTCTCCAAGGCATGCTGTCAACATGGAGGCCATAGATCACACATTGCTATTGTGGCTAGGAGTTGAGTAGCCCTCCACTCAAATATTCCAAGTAAGATGGATGTAATTGATGTCCTCTAGTTCTCCCTATTCTCCCTTATCAATGTAGTGTAATCCTCACGTGGGTTGAATTTGAAAGAGACGAGAGGTCCTCCACCACCCCCAATAGAAAATGCTAGCTTAATTTGGTTATGATTGGATGATGCCTCCTCTGTAAATGAAGCCCTGTAGGCACAAATCCTGTTGATAAGGGGTTCCTTGATTATAAAATGATCAAGTCTTTTAGAGATACCATGTATTCCTTGATCTATTTTTTGACCAAGTGGATTCCACCATGATGGGTTCTACATCCACTAACATATATTTAATTCATACAATTCAAAATAATCTACTATAGGATCTTACAAAGCATAGTTGTCCCAAAGTTTTGAGTGGTGTATTGTGAAATTTAGATAACCCCCCTAGATAAGATTAGGCATGTTCAGTATGCGAGATACATTTCAGTAACCATAATTCCTTCCCACTATGTGTTTGATGCAAGAGAAAAACCACCCCAAGTCAAAATCGAAATTTCGAGACCTTCCAGAGGACAGTGTGGCCATGATGATGAGATTTCCTCGGATTCGATCAAGTTTGTTAACTGTTTGTTAGTGATATTCCAATTTCTATGGATCATGAGTGATCTTAGGGATTTGATCAGTTCCTTTTCAGTGATTCGATCCATATTGTATTGTGACATTTAAATTGTAAGACGTGTGCTTAGAAAGGGGGGTCTACACAATGTAAAATTGAGGCTAGGCCGAGAAAGGTCGTCTGTGTACTGAAATCGAGCTCGATATTAATAGAGACTGTTTATTTTATGTATCCTTGTTTTTATATTGTGATATCTTATTAATTATGGTTTAATCTTGTGTGGTTGAATCCATGTTTGAATGCATGTGTGAGAGTGGAATGTGCAGATCTGTATCACAGGTCCAAGACGAGCAGGAGTATGACAACAAGGCACAAGTTGTTGGTTCTTCGCAAAGAGAGTCAAGGGGCTGTCACAAACATTTGGGTAGCCACATATTTCATCGACCTATTAAGGGAATATCCGATCACTGATCATCGTGGATTAATGATCAAACATCGTTATTGATGAACCCTTTGCACGCAGACCAGATAGGGAGAGAACAATGATGACAAGTGAATTTCACGCAGTGCATAACCATTGGTCTTAGCCAATGATTGTGCGATGCAAATGAATTGCACGCAGTGCTGAAACCATTGGTCCTAGCCAATGGTCGGGTGACGAAAAATGATTTGTGCCCAGTAGAGTGCCGGATTGCCAAAGGTTCTATAATGGACAATGAGCGTTGGAATTAGGAACATCAAGGTGCTAGAAGACGAAAGCGACATAAGCTGCGAACTGTATAATGGGATCGAGGAACGATTGTAATGAAGTTCCTATGAACTTCATTTGGACGATTGAAATACAAGGACTCCATTTTATTCTAAGTGTATTGGTGGAGATGTCAAGTTTTATTGTTGTGTGGAATTACTTGTGGCCTATTTCGTGGGCCCATAACCCATAGGTCCCAGGATCGAACTTTCAGAAAAGTCGATTTGAAGGACCCCCAGATTCGGTCTTCATCAACGTTGGCACACATATATCAAGTACATCCACTTCCATATTTATGGTACGAGAGAAAAAAGTCACCAATATATAGTGAGGGTAGCTCATTGAAGTATGTAGGTCTAATGTAGAGTTCCATCCAAAATCCATCCCCCTGATCTAACCATCGAAATTATTACCATGAAAGACCAATCTAGGAAGTAGGTTCAATGTAAATTTCCATCCAAAATTCAACCCTTCTAATTTACCCATCAAAATTGCTGCCATGAAATATGAGTTTGAGAGACATTTTTTCAAGTGCTCCTTTGCTTCAAGTCCAATTTAGCACATAGTCTCTTGAAGCAACAAAATATTAGGATCGTTTTTATAAACTAACCTTGTGAGGGACCGTTGCTTCAAGGCCATCCTAATACCTCTTGTATTGTGTGAGATCATGATCATTGACTCACTCTTTTTAGGGTTGTGATTCTAAGGGCCTTGAGGATAGTGAGTTGACAACCTAGGAATACTTCATTCTCTACTTCTTGTTTAGCATGGGATAGGTATGTTCTGTTTCCTTCCATTGGGGTGCTTCAAAATCCAAATGTTCTAACTGTTTTGTAACCTCTCAGGAGTGTGATCTTATTAAATACGTTTTAGTAGTGGATGGTGCTGCGAGGGAGCCACTTATTCCGTTTGGCCTAGGGGGTGTAGTTTGAGCTTCCACATTGATGATATCTACCACTATGATTTTTCTAGGGTGCAATATGTTAGCTTTCGAGGTTACTCTGAAAGTATTTACACTATGTTTGGGAGTGCTTCATGAGATTCATGATACATGGTGCATGATTCGTCCCTAGATGACATTGCACATTGGAGGTGGGTTCATCAATGGTTGTTAGACTTTAGTTGGATGCTTGCATTTCATTCTTACTTGAAGCGTTGGATATTTTCAAACAACTTGGAAACATTCTACACATTGGCCACATGGAGGAGATTTCTTGCTTGGAGAACACTCTGCATTGAAGGAGGAGTGTTTGGCATTATAGAGAAGGGGGTTGAGCCCCAGAAAACATAGGATAGCTTGGATGTTTTCATGGAGGCATGGATTTGTATTGGGGATGCTTGGGTTGCGATAGTGTTCATGCAAGGGGAGTGGACCTAGTGGAGCACATGGCTTAGGAGGAGCATTCCAGATTCCTTGGAGGCTTGTAAGAGGAGCATTGGACACTTATTATGGAGCACCCTTGCATTGGAGCCTTGCTTATGTATGACATCACCTTGGAGCTTGAAAACTGTACCCTTGGATTGTATTCCTCCACATGTGTGAGCCTAATTTTGGTTTTGTAGGTTGCTTGTAGTGGTAAATGAAACTAAAACTAGATTTCACCATAAAGCAATCACGCGTCAATCATGGTAAAACTCACATCAATCATGATAACACTCATAATTGACAAATGGATTTTGCACTAGAAACCTAAAACTTGAAAACTAGCCTCAAATTGTTTCTAAATGTTTATTTCGACAATTTGATGTTAATTAACACATGGATTTTACCCTAGAAACCCAAAACTTGAAAACTAGCCTCAAATTGTTTCTAAATGTTTATTTCGACAATTTGATGTTACAATGTAACATATAAGCTCATGGGCCATTCCATAATTTACAAAACCAAAAATTGTTTCTAAATGTTTATTTCATATTTAATATTTTAACATCACTTATTTATTATTTATTACTGTAATTCAAAGTATGGGGCATTACACTAATGCTTCATGAAATTTGATCCAATATGAATAAAGATCAATAACATTCCAATATGAATGAGTAATGGATTCCAACATGAACGAAGACAACAATGCCTAGCTGAGTGGCCGTGTTTCTCAACATTACGATAACAATACAATAAAATATTCCTACACTAAAATGTCAAATCGACAACATGTCTAATGTATTTCTCTAGCACTAATACAACATAAAATTGGTTTCATAAAAAACAACATACCCTAAGCATTACATTATGCATTAAAAAAAAACACGTCGACGATTGAATGGTATTGATAAAGGGACTAGAAACTCATATTTCATCATATAATTGATTGCCACTAATGATTGGAGTAGACTTAAAGCTGCCAAATTGCTTTACCCTTACATAAAATATTCAACATTTGATTAAAAATGGTGTATAAAGGAATTGTGAAGTGAGAGCCATCTATTAGAATTTATAGCTATAATATAATATAAGTATCATCTTAGGATTGAATTAAAACATAATTGTATGGAAAATAGGTTGAAGCCCTGTGTCTTAAAGATAAGGTTGGGTCCCAGGATTTGCTTGGACCATCTGAACAAAGTGTATAGTTAATTAGCAGCCAACTCTTCCTAAATCAGTCTTTCAAGGGACGATGGTAGTATGTGTGAATCAATACATTTTTTTGGACATAAAAAAACACAATAGGGAAGGCGTACATCCCACCAATTACACAATGGCTTGAATGGGTGATAAAATTGTTGATTACAAGGGACTAAAAATAAAAGTTCAATTGATTAGTGCAACAACACTTTTTATTTAGCCCTCATTATCCCATAAACAATTAAATGGATAGTCTAAATATACTAGTTGTAATTTAGTTATTGATATCATTCATTTCTAGGTGGGGATCAACAACAATATAGTATGAATTGATGAGGAAATTATACTATGAAATAATTTTATGAATTAACTTATATAATATTATAAATTAAAAGGTATAATAAATAATAATAATCTAATTTTAAGGCCACGACACCAAATTCGTGTATGAGACCCCCTTTTCTAGGGGACAAGGGAACCCCTCCCTGCAACAATTTGACTGCTAAAGCCTACGAAGGTTTACATACCCTATCCCCCTCTGGATTTGAACCTATGACCTCCAAGGATGAAACACATGCTCTTAACCATTAGGCCCACTTAAGTTGTACTTCGATGTAACTACAAATTAAATGTTATACACAAATTATATAATATAATACTACTCTACAATAATGTGATAATAAAAATACATTATTAAAATTTATGGTGGGCTCGCAATGCAACACTTTTGAAAGATAAATGGATGTCGCCAAAAGTCATTACAACCCTAACATTGGCACATGCAACAGAAACCATAGAGGAACAAAAAAATCTGAAACAATGGGTTCCCTCCTTCCCTTCTCTGTATTATCCCATATCGTGGGGATACTTCGACGGTGCCAACCAAGGACACCCTCCCTCAATTGGAGTAGGTATAGTTTTATTCTTAAACCATAATCATTATATTAACATCAGGCATGCTCCAGGAGGATGTTCCAATTATAAATATGAACTCATAGCTTTATGCACCCTCCTCGAGACAACAAAGACAAAGGACATCAAGAAGCTTCAGGTCATAGAAAAATAAAAATTGGTGATTGACTGGGCTAAAGGAAAAATCTCTATTTAGAACATCACCCTGGTCAATATTACCCAAGACATAAGACTTTCCTTCCAATCCTTTGATTGGTTGTCTTTCCAACATATCCTGAGAGGACTGAATGTAAAAGTAGATGAACTCTCGAAAGAATCTCTACAGCTACAAAGAGGGGCCTTTGAGTACTACAAGTACTTTGAAGGCACTAAAACAAAAGCAATGGAATTCAAGCTGTAATTCTTCAAAGGAAAGAATGGAAAAGATGCAAGGAAACTGAGAAGTACTGATTGTTTTTCCAACATATAGCACATAAATTCGGATGTAGTTACACGACTTTTTTGTAACTGTGAGAATGAAAGCATTTTTAAGGCAGTTTTGTAAGTTTGGAACACATTTATTCTATGAATATAAGAATATTTTTTTCTATGGAAAAAAACAATACATTATTAATATATAATGGAAGTGCACATTATTATTTATATATAATAATAATTGAAGTACCAATAATGTAAAATATTCCATATTGAGTATTTTGAAAACATTTAAAATATCTTGAAACGACATCACCAAGATCTTAACTAAGTTCACGTGTACATATGGTTAAGTATTGTGAAATGGAAACCTGTCACATAAACATTCTTGACTTTTATGTGTCCAACTCAACGATTATCGTTAACTTAATTGTTTGAAATTTGGGTTTTTCTTATAAGGCCCATTTTAGCCCCAAATTTTCTCTAATACAGTCCACTCAATTTGCGATGTTGGAAAAACTTCTTGGTGCTACATGTACTGTTTGACACTCTTTTTTCCCATGTGCCTCCGATTTTGTTGTTGTATTGGGAAATCTTATTTCCATTCTTCCTCCGAAAGCATTCAGGCTTGTGGCATTTGTCTTGCTTCTTCCAACAAGATGCCTCAATATGCCCTTTCTTCTTATAGAATGAACATACCTCAAAATTCTATCAATCGATTGGCTTGCTACTTCTTCTAAGTATTCAAACTCTTCACTCCATTTCCCTTCTTTTCATTACCATCTTCATTTGTTGTTGTTATCTCTTTTGAAGAGGAGCCAACTATGCAACATCTTTCACCTTCAAAAATTGATCTTGGTGGTCATGATGTTTTCTTTTGTACCATTGAAACCTAGGCCTTCATGTTTTACCCTTAGTTTAACTACAATGGGGCTTATGATGCCTTAAATTCTCTTTCCCAACCCTTAAATATTTTATCCCATCTATCTTAAGTGCTTGGAACCAATGGCTCTAGTATGCTTTTCAAAATCACTAAAATTGTCTTGGGAAATGTATAAGGAAGGTGCACTTACCATGTTTGTCTCAGTGATGGTAATAACTTCTAAAATGAGAATAGAAAGTTACCTTCCTTCCCTAGTTTCCTAGATAACTACCTATAACTTGGCCAATGCCTTGTTCTCTCCAACTCTTAGTGCAACTGAGATATCATCTGAGTGAACCTCTCCTCTTTCCCATTATCTAGTTGAATTACCATCTCTCCTAATTGCACAAGCTAAATTACGCTCTTGTCCTAATCTTCCATAACAACTATGAAGGAGTCTTGACATTCATTGTAGTGTTTCTTTAACAATGACATGTAAGGGAAGTTTCGTTTGTTGTTTTATGAATTATTGTATCTTAAGAGTGATATGTTAGTCCCAATCATCACTAAATATAGATATATTCTCCGAACTTTCAAGTGTTTATACACATCAATACAAAAGTACTATTTGTTGTCTTTATAACACCGAGGCAATTATTTGTTTGACACTCTTTTTTCCCATGTGCCTCCGATTTTGTTGTTGTATTGGGAAATATTATTGCCATTCTTCCTTTGAAACTTTTAGGCTTGTGGCATCTATCTTGCTTCTTCCAACAAGATGCCTCAATATGACCTTTCTTCTCATAGAATGAACATAACTCAAAATTCATCCAATCGATTGGCTTGCTACTTCTTCTAAGTATTCAAACTCTTCACTTCATTTCCCTTCTCTTCACTACCATATTCAATTTTTGTTGCTATCTCTTTTGATGAGGAGGCCAACTATGCAACATCTTTAACCTTCACAAATTGATTTTGGTGGTCATGAACTTTTCTTTTGTACCACTGAAACCCAGGCCTTCATGTTTTACCCTTAGTTTAGTTACAATGGGGCTTCTGATGCATTAAATTCTCTTTCCCAACCCTTAAATGTTTTATCCCATCTATCTTAAGTGCTTAGAACCAATGCCTCTAGTATTCTTTTCAAAATCACCAAAATTATCTTGGGAAATGTATAAGGAAGGTGCAGTTACCATGTTTGTCTCTGTGATGGTAATAGCTTCTACAATGGGAATAGAAAGTTTCTTTCCTTCCCTAGTTTCCTAAATAACTACCTATAGCTTGGCCAATTCCTTATTATCTCCAACTCTTAGTGCAACTAAGATATCATCTCAGTGAAACTCTCCTCTTTCCCTTTATCTAGTTGAATTACCATCTTTCCTAATTGCACAAGCTAAACTACGCTCTTGTCCTAATCTTCCATAACAAATATGAAGGAGTCTTGACATTCATTGTAGTGATTCTTTAACAATGACATCTAAGGGAAGTTTCATTTGTTGTTTTATGAATGGTTGTATCTTAAGAGTGATATGTTAGTCCCAATCATTACTAAATATAGATACATTCTCCGAACTTTCAAGTGTTTATATATATATATATATGAAGAGAGATATGTTAGTGCCAATACTCACTAAATATAGATATATTCTCTTAACTTTCTAGTGTGCATACACATCAATAAAAAAACATATCGACCATTATGTGAAAACATATTTAAATTAATCCACTAACCAAAGTGCTTCCAACATGATATTTTATTTAATGAATTGTTGTTGATTGGAAAACAAAAGGAAATGAATTACCAACTACCACATATGCTCATGCATACAATTACTCAACAACCAATTTCATCAATACACCAACACACAAAGGATTGTTACCCCTTAGTTTAGAACGAAAAGGTTTTTCCAATTAATGTCCAAGAGAGGAACGATTGTGTTTCATCTTGAAGACAAACCAAGAAACACAATGGATCACTCCAATATTATTAAATGACATAGAATGATATTTCTTTAGAAATATTGCTTCAATATGAATGAGTAATACGTCCCAATGTGAATGATGAAAGTGTACATACAAAGGTGTACATACCCGACCTCCCTCTTGATTTGAACCTATGACCTCCAAGGAGGAAACACATGTTCTTAACCATTAGGCCCACTTAAGTTGTACATCGATGTAACTACAAATTAAATGTTATATAATAATTATATAATATAATATTATTATACAATAATGTAACAATAACAATACATTATTAAGATTTATGGTGGGCTTGCAATGCGACACTTTTTAAAGATAAATGGATGTTGCTAGAAGTGATTACAACCCTAACATTGGCACATGCAACATAAACCGTAGAGGAATAAAAAATCAGAAACAATGGGTTCCCTCCTTCCTTGATCTAGATTATTCCATCCCGTGGGGGTACTTTGATGGTGCCAACCAAGGACACCCTCCGTTAGTTGGAGTAGGTGTAGTTTTATTCTTAAACCATAATTATTATATTAACATTAAGTATGCTCCATGAGGGGGTTCCAATAATAAAGTTGAACTCATAGCTTTATGGACCCTCCTAGAGACAAAAAAGAAAAATGACATCATGAAGCTTTAGGTCACGGGAGACTCAAAATTGGTTATTGACTGGGCTAAAGGAAAAATCTCTATTCAGAACATCAACCTGTCCAATATTACACAAGACATAAGACTTTCCTTCCAATCCTTTGATTGGTTTCCTTTCCAACATATCGTGAGAGAAGTAAATGTAAAAGTAGATGAACTATCGAAAGAAGCTCTACAACTACAAAGAGGGGCCTTCGGGTAATACAAGTACTTTGAAGGCAATAAAATAGAAGCAATGGAATTCAAGCTGTAATTCTTCAAAGGAAAGAACAGAAAAGATGCAAGGAAAACTCATAAAGTACTGAATGTTTTTCTAACATATAGAACATAAAGGAGGATGTAGTTACAATTTTTTTTTGTAACTGTCACGATGAAATCCTATTTAAGGAAGTTTTGTAAGTTTGGAACACATATATTCTATGAATATAAGAAGCTTTTTTTATATGGAAAGAAACAATACATTATTAATATATAATGGAAGTGCACATTATTATTTATATAATAATAATTGAAGTACTAATAATATAAAATATTCCATATTGAGTAATTTGAAAATATTTAACATATCTTTAAATGACATCACCAAGATCTTAACTAAGTTCACGTGTACATAAGGTTAAATATTGTGAAATGGAAACATGGAAAATAAACATTCTTAACTTTTATGTGTCCAACACAGTGATTATGGTTATCCTAATCCTTTGAAATTTGGGTTTTTCTTATAAGGCCCATTTTAGCCCCAAATTTGCTCTAATACGGTCCACTCAATTTGCGATGTTGAAAAACATTTTTCGTGCTACATGGACTGTTTGACACTCTTTTATTCCATGTGCCTCCGAGTTTGTTATTTTATTGGGGAAATATTCTTGCCATTGTTCCTCTGAAATCATTCAAGCTTGTGGCATCTGTATTGCTTCTTCCAACAAGATACCTCAATATGCCCTTTCTTCTCATAGAATGAACATACCTCAAAATTCCTCCAATTGATTGGGTTGCTACTTCTTCTATGTATTCAAACTCTTCACTTAATTTCCCTTCTTTGCACTGCCATCTTCATTTGTTGTTGCTATCTCTTTTGACGCGGAGGCCAACTATGCAACATCTTTCACCTTCACAAATTAATCTTGGTGGTCATGACATTTTCGTTTGTACCATTGAAACCCAAGCCTTCATGTTTTACAGTTAGTTTAGCTACAATGGGGATTATGATGCCTTAACTTCTCCTTCCTATCCCTTAAACATTTTATCCCATCTATCTTAAGTGCTTGGAACCAATGCCTCTAGTATGCTTTTCAAAATCATCAAAATTCTCTTGGGAAATGTATAAGGAAGGTGTAGTTACCATGTTTGTCTCAGTGATGGTAATAGATTCTACAATAGGAATAGAAAGATGCTTTCCTTCCCTAGTTTCCTAGATAGCTACCTATAGCTTGGCCAATGCCTTATTCTATCCAACTCTTAGTACAACTGAGATATCATCTGAGTGAACCTCTCCTCTTTCCCATTATCTAGTTGAATTACAATCTCTCCTAATTGCACAAGCTAAACTACACTCTTGTCCTAATCTTCCATAACAACTATTGTAACGACCCTAATTAGATAAATGCTTAAAGATTACAAAGTAAAAATTAAAGAAAATAATTGTGGTTAACTAAGTAATAATTTAACTACAGATCACATTTAATGACCTGAGAAATAGATTTAAGAGATCAATGAAAAATGTTATAAAAATGGTTGCGTATGCAGAAGGGAAGCTAGGAATACCGAGAAGATAAAACATTGAAGGGGGACGAAGGACGGAGGACGAAGGGTGGTTGGAGTAGTAACTGCATGAGTCGGCGAAGGAGGGATAAGGAAAAGGGGAAGGTTGACAAGAGGATCATTCGACGGAGGAGGGATTGTTCTGAGGACTGTTGGAATTGCTGTGAGCACAGAGTTTCTGACTGTGGCTTTTGATCAGGGGAAGCACTGAGTTGCTAGAGGTTTTGGGCACGGGGGCCAGGATATCCATAGATATCCTGGAGCTAGGTAGTTTTCCTAGTTGGCAGGGAGGACAGTAGTTTTGGGTAGTTATTTTCCTGTTTGTGGCAGGGTTGATCTGTGTAGCAGGGAGTAGAAAGGCAACAACAAGGAAAAGAGGCAACATAAATTAGCATCAGATCCAGGTACTTGTTAAGTTATGTATTTATTTCATTCTGCCATGAATTTAGTATTTATTGATAAATCTAAGTTACTGAAGTTGCTGTTATAAAAGTCAATATCATGCTATGAAGTTTTGTTTCAGTTTACTTTCATAAAATGTTTAGGAAACTTAATGATGTTTAGAAATATTAGGTTGTTACATATCGTATCAAAGCGTCTTAGTTCGAAATCTGGGCCTAAGGGCCAAAACCCCGAGTGTTAACTCCAGCCACGTTTAAACTACAAACAAAACACGTTCAGTTTGACCCGATATGACTGATACAGTATCCAAAAATATACTCAAGTAGTATCCCTAAGTTATCCAAGCAAATAATCTCATATATCGTAAGCAACAACTTTAGGTAATACCCTGTAACTAGATCATGTATGGTTACTACAGTTTTAGTCTGAACATTCGAAGGAATGCCTTTAAAATAGTGGCAGCAAACCGGATAGTTGGAAGGATCACTTCCCACAAAATGACTATCCTTAAAGCAGCCTGAATAAAGCTATTAAGCACAAAAAACAGAGATGATAACTTAATTTTATTTTGAGCAATACTTGTCCATGAAGTTTCGGGTAGAATAGACACCGGAAATCGATGAAAATGTTGAGGGAAACTTCTGTTTAAGGCTTGAAGTTGGTAAGAATTAATAACTACACGAACTAAACTAAATAAAATGCAAAAGGACATTGCAAGACCTTGAAAAGGCCTACTAAACCTCGAACTTACCTAAATGGGGAACTGCCAATGGGCAGCAGGAAAAAGGAAATTTGAAGACTTGTATTGTACGGGAATGGCGTAAACTACTTTCCGGTGATTTTAAATAATGTAATCTTAGGAACTATAGACCCATACAAATTTTAACCTTGTCAAGAAAGCAATTTTAACACTACGTAATGTTTTATGCAAAAAATCAATTATCCCGAAGGAGAGCTGTCTGTTACGCGTGAGGACAGATCTGAGCCGTCAGATCTCGGGCGAAATCCCATCAGCCGTCAGATCTCGAGAAGTTGCGCAAGGTTTAAGTCCTAGTGTGCAGAGGAGGAGTCCCTGAAGAGTCATCGAGATATCCGAGTCATCGGGGTTTTGTTAAGACAGAGAATCGAGACCTTGTGGTTCTCGAAATCATGAGAACGGATCCCAGCCGTTGATCTCGGCAGGGACACGCGTCAGCATTCTGGGGAGGTATCGGGATTTTACCCATCGGAAATTTCAGGGGTGTAGAACCGTTGCATCGAGGAATCGCGAAATGCGATTTCCCGATACAATCAGAGCCGTCCATCTGTGGGACAGGTGGCAACCATCGAGAACCATCGACGTTTGGCCCCATCGGAAAATCGGGAATTCCTAAGACATAGGCACATTGGTATCAAAAACCCCGAAACAACGAGGGTCGATCAGGACTGTCCATCAGCAGGGACACGTGGCAAGCGATCCCGAGGAGTCGGGGTTCGGCATATCGGAGTTTCCGAAGGCAAGAAACTCTTGCAGCTCGAAGTCGCGATTCGTGATATCCCGACGGAGGAGTTGTGTGGGCCACGGCGGGAGACAGTGGAGGCCAGCTGTCAGCGTAACGGAGCGTCGAGGACAACGACGTAGTGGAGGCCAGCTGTCAGCGTAACGAAGCGTCAAGATTTGGGCGATCGGGAATCCCGCGGGTGTATGCATTGAAGCATCACAAACCCCGTAGCCCCGATGGGGTAAAGTAGTGGTCACGGGTGATGGTCACATTGGCCAGGAGCTAGAGCCGGGAGGGATAACGTGAAGATAAGGTGAGTCGGGGATCGGAGGATCGCGGATCCAAGGGGCATGTGCACCTCGAAATCGAAAAGTCCGAAACCCCGATGGAGAGTATGACTGCGGTCATATACGAATAGGTCACATGGACCAGAGCCTAGTCAGGAGGAGCTAAGGGCAAGGAACTCATCGAGAAATTAGAACCTAAAATCCCGACATAGAGTATGACGGTGGTCACATGGGAAAGGGTCGTATGAGCCCAGAACATAGCCAGGAGGGGCTAAAGTCTAAAGAGGCGCATCGGGATATCGGGAATCCCGTAGGCATGGGATTCATGCAAATTGATAGTGCGATATCCGAAATCCCGATAAGGGATAAGACTATGGTCACGGAGGCAGGTCATATGGACCAAGCTCGTAGCGAAGGGGCTAATGAAGAAAAGAACTCATCGGGAAAGTTAAGCACAAAATCCCGATAGGAAGGTATATGGTAACGGTCTTGTGAGCACGGTCATATAGACCAAGGCATAGCCAGTAAGGGCTAGCCCTTAGAGACGAAGCTCATCGCGAATCGGGGATTGGAGAGGTAAGGAATTCGCGACAGCGAAAAGTTTGAAACCCCGAATCCCGATATATAGAGTCGGGGATAAGTGACGGTAGGTGCAGAGGCCGTGACGAGGGAAGATAAGGCCTGTGGATTGGGACATTCGACAGTGAATCCCGGGGGGAGAATCTAAAGGGCCGCTTAGGCTCAGATGAGTGGAATGTGAACGATCTTGTGTACCCATAAAACTAGATATATTCACACGTATAACAACATACATATGCACAGACGAATAAATTTATAAATATAAATGAAATAAATTCAATATCAAAATAATACCAAAATTCGTACAGAACGGGAATTACAAGCAAATCATTTTGTTCAAAAGAGGAAATTACCATTTAATACCACCGCGTAAGGAAGGTTTATGCAATTTCTTGATACGAATAACCCCGCGTTCTTCATGAAGGTACTAAAACTGTGCACAACATACGGACTGAATCGTACCTCTTACTATAGCTGAGGGCGAGCTCCGCAAAATGTACAGACAAGGGATTGGTTCCCAACATTTCAAGGAGACTGGACTCTAGGTCCTGGATCTTATCAGGGGCCATACCAATATACTCTGTTTCTGCAAACGAACTGGTAAAGTGCTCAGAACAATGGTGTGGATGTGAGCCATGGCAAGGAATATTTTGGAGACCTCTGAGCATAGCAGAGGCAGATCTATGGTGGACGAAAACTGATGTGAGGAAAGTCCCAGCGGATGAGAAAGTGGAACAGAGGAAGAACGCGTAGAGAGTTGAAAGGTTGACATGTGTAGAAATTGGGGGTTAGATATGAGGGAGCTTGAGAAAGCCAGACAAGCACGTGGAACCCGTGCATGCCCGAACCCTTGGGTATACGCTCAATTACTTTTATAATGTAAAGTGTTAGAAATAATATAAAATAAATTAAATAATTTAGTATAAATGATTTATATATAATAAGGTCAAATTAGCTTAAATTTAAAGTAAGGATAATTTGAGTTAAATTAGTGTAATAATAATTTTAAAATTTATTTATTTACTTATTTGAGTGTAAGGTTAATCTACCTTAAAATTTGATGTTAACCAAGCTTAGACGCTTAATCCTAAACCGAACCTATCCAATTCCCCTGATGGAGTAATGTCTGTTTACAGACAAGTAAAGAAAACTTATGCCCAACCCTGTTTCTAAGTTTAAGTAGCACCAATATGAAACGTCCTTGAACTCACCCGGACAACTTTGGGGTGATACAGGTTAAGTCATACAAGATGGTCAGGACTTGAAGGGGTCGAGGTAGGGGAGCGTCGTCATGGGCACCACCGACACCACCGACACCATCAACACCACCGACACTATCAACACCACCGACACCATCAGCACCACCACCACCATCGCCTGAACTAGCCCTCATACTGCGCTCGTTGGAAGCCATTAACGAGACTTTAAAGGGGTGCCAACCAGCAAGAACTGAAGTGGAACCCCTACCATTTGGAACGGGTAATCCAGAAGCATCAAGGAACTCAAGGGGAGAATTTCCACCTGAAGACATCATGCGAGAATTGCAGAAGATCAAACTTCCGGAGTTTGCCGGAAGTCGCGCCAGTGAACGCGCAGAAGCATGGTTGGAAGGCATGACAAGGTGTTTTGCGTTAAGGGACTATGTGTCCAATTCCAATGCCAAGATCGCAATTTTCCAGTTAAGAGATAGCGCCTTGAACTGGTGGGGAAACTTGGAAAGACAACTACACCTTACCCCAGACATAGTATCTTGGGAACTTTTCGAGGAGAGGTTCCGAAGGAAATATCTACCAGCATACTACGAGGAGCAACAGGTAGGGGCATTTCATGCCTTAGTACAAGGAAATAGAACTGTAGAAGAATATGAGATCAGGTTTATGGAACTGGTCAAGTATGTTTCAAATATGGACAATGACCAACGACAGGCAGAGCGCTTCGTTTATGGATTGAACCCGAAAATAAGAGCTATGGTGCGGATGTGGAAACCGTCTTCAGTAGCAGAGGCGGTAGAAAGTGCGCGTTATGCGGAAGAACACATGAACTTAATAGGAGGTACAAGATCGACATTTTCGCATCGCCTTGGATTCGTAGGAAAGACCCTGAGGATATTTCCTAGGGGAGGGGGCTCAAGACCACCACCTTATGGTAACAGAGTCGTGCCAAGGACAGTAGCTGGAGGGATTTCAATGGCAACTAGTGCATCATCTTGTTCGCCGCCAACGGTGCAGACAGGCCCACGACCATCTCGAGGAACAACTAGTAGGGGCAGGGGTTCCAGGGGAAGGAACTCGTTTAGGAATCAGTCACATAACAGTGAACCGGTTCAATCTCGTATTGCCTGTTGGAGATGCGATGGACCCCATTACGAACGGGACTACCCAGAATTACAATCAGGGTTCGTGCATCGAGAAGGAAAGGCACCAATGGGGAGGTCATGTAGCAACCATCAGATTTACGCAGCGGTTAATAACCGCCAGGCCGAACATCAATCCATCGTGGTGGAGTCATCAGGTACGCTAAATCATATTAATGTTAAGATTTTGTTTGATTCTGGTGTGACAGATAGTTTCATTTCACCATCTGCATTAGAAAAGAGTGGGTTGGCAGCCTACGAGCACGATGACTTTAAACAAGTCGAGATGGCTTCGGGGGAAAAACAAGCTGTAGGACCTAGCATCGATAATTGTATAGTATACCTAGGAGTGTGCACTACCAGGTTGAAGGTATATGTCACTGCTCTTGGGGAATATGACCTAATCATTGAAATGGATTGGTTAGCAACTCACCGAGCTTTGGTAGATTGTTTCGCAAAGAAGGTGCTTTGTATCGATGATGAAGGAAGACCAATAGAGATCCAGGGTGTACAGAGAAAAGTGTCATTACGCTTTATATCAACTATGAAGGTCAAGCGATGCTTGAGGCAAGGGTGTTGACTGTATGTAGTGGAAGCAGTGGGTGAAAGGAAAGGACCCTCATTAGATCAGTATCCAGTATTGTCAGAATTTCCAGATGTTTTCCCGAACGAGTTACCAGGGTTACCTCCTAAAATGGAGCTTGATTTTACTATAGAGATAAAACCTGGTGCAGAACCAATATCCAAGACTCCGTATCGGATGACGGCGCCAGAACTTTGTAAATTGCAAATGCAGTTGAAGGATTTACTAGACTTAGGGCTAATAAGGCCCAGTGTTTCACCCTGGGGCGCACCGGTAATTTTTGTAAAGAAGAAGGATGGATCCTTACGACTGTGTATAGACTACAAGGACTTGAACCATGCTACAGTGAAAAATAGGTACCTAATTCCGCGAATAGATGACCTCTTCGATCAAATGAAAGGAGCAGCGGTACTCTCAAAGATCGATTTGCAATTTGGATATCATCAGTTAAGGATTAAGGAAGGTGATATCCCAAAAACTGCCTTTCAAACTCGGTTTGGACATTATGAGTTTGTTGTAGTACCTTTCAGATTGACCAATGCGCCAACAGTATTCATGAGCCTCATGAACGGCGTATTCTGGAAGTATTTAGATCGATTTGTACAAGTTTTTCTGGATGACATTCTCATCTATTACAGGAATGAAAGAGAACACGCGGAACACTTGTGAATAGTGTTGTCTTGCCTTAGGGAGAACAAATTGTATGGGAAGCTGTCGAAGTGTTCCTTCTTCCAGAAAGAGATCCACTATTTAGGTCATATCATATCCGACGAAGGAATCTTGGTGGACCCAGAAAAGGTAAAGGCCATTATGGAATGGCCAGTGCCGAAAAATGCACATGAGGTGAGAAGCTTCATGGGGCTAGCGGGTTACTACCGGAGATTTGTGGAAGGATTCTCAAAAATAGCGAAACCCATCACCACCTTGCAACGCAAGGGAGTCAGGTACGAATGGACAGAATAATGTGGTAGTGCATTCATTGAGCTTAAGAGGTTACTAATTAGCGCGCCAATTCTACGAGTGCCAGATATGGAAAAGAATTTCATGGTCTACACGGATGCCTCGAAACAAGGGTCGGGGGCCGTGCTAATGCAGGATGGAGGAGTGATAGCTTATGCGTCAAGAAAGTTGAAGAAGCACGAAGAGTTATATGCGACTCATGACTTAGAGTTGGCAGCTATAATGCTAGCTCTGAAACTTTGGAGGCACTATCTTGTGGGGCGAAATTTCAAACTCAAAACGGACCATCAAAGCTTAAAACATCTCTTCACTCAAAGAGATCTGAATGCCAGGCAAAGGTGATGGAGTGAGTTTATGAGTGAGTATGATTTTGGTATTTCATATATAAAGGGAAAGGAAAATGTGGTCGCAGATGCCTTGAGTAGGAGACCACGTATCTTCTCCTTGGTAACCCTAAAGGTCAGTCTGAGGGAACATGTGTTGGCCCAACTACTAGGAGACAATTGGTATTTAAAGGTTACTTCAAACCTCCAGAGCGGGAGGCAGTTAGACCCAAAGTATGAAGGATATAATCTAGAAACAAATGAATTGTTAAGATATCGAGGAAGAACGTATATCCCGGAGAATGGGGATATTAGAAGCATCATACTAAAGGAAGCCCATAGATCACTTTATTGTGCACATCCGAGTATGAAGAAGATGTATGCAGAGATGAAGAAACTCTTCTTTTAGGTAGGCATGAAGCGCGATGTAGTCCATTTCATCGCCAAATGCCTAGAGTGTCAACAAGTGAAGGCCGATCACCATCACCCGATAGGACTCCTACAGCCACATGATGTCCCTATGTCCAAGTGGGAAGTCATCTCTATGGATTTTGTTGTAGGGTTACCGCTCACATCTCATAGAGACAATGCCATTCTTGTGATAGTGGATAAGTTAACCAAGAGTGCTCATTTCATTTCGGTTAGAGACACTTACGATGTTACTGATGTGGCACGAGTGTTCCTAAGCGAGGTTATCCGTTTGCACGGGATACCTAAGAAGATCATTTCATATAGGGACTCAAGATTCACATCTAGGTTTTGGACAAGTTTACAGTCAACGTTGGTGACTCAATTGAACTTAAGCACAACTTATCATCTTGAAACAGATGGGCAAACCGAGAGAGTAAATCAAGTTATGGAAGACATGCTTAGGATGTATGTGATGGATAATCAAACCCAGTGGGAGAAGTACCTACCTTTGGTAGAGTTTGCCTACAATAACAATTATCATAGTTCCATCGGAATGCCACCATACAAAGCTTTGTATGGAAGGCCATGCAGAACACCATTGAGTTGGGATAGATTAGAAGACTGAGTAACAGTTGGGCCATAATTGATTCAGGAAATGGAGGAACAGGTGATTCAGATCAGGCAGAGACTAAAGGAAGCACAGGATAGACAGAAAAGTTATGCGGATGCACACAGGACCGACCGAAGTTATGAAGTGGGGGACCAAGTTTTCGTTCGTATCAGGCCTAATAAGAGTACCATACGGTTCGGGAAGGGGACAAAGTTGTCACCTCGATTTATAGGGCCATTTAAGGTCCAAGAGAAAATTGGGCCCGTTGCGTATCATCTCGTACTGCCACCCCACTTGCATAAAACTCATAATGTATTTCATGTATCTGTTTTACGTCATTATGTTGCTAATGAATCATATAAACTAAATTGGAAAGAATTGCAGGTATCAGACGTGGGAACCCTCACGGTAGAACCGTTACGCATATTGGACCGTAGAGTCCGACAGCTCAGAAACCGTTTGGTAGACCAAGTTAAGGTCTAGTGGGACAAGTATAGTCTAGGATCTGCTACTTGGGAGGACGTCGAGACACTACGTCGAGACTATCCCTCACTATTTTGACCACCTCGAGAATATGTTCTCGAGGGTGGGGTGTAGGTAACACCACCTTTTGACTTAGACGGCCAGGATTATCTGAGACCTATACACTTTATTTCCCAGTCACAGTGAAACTATTAAGTGATACACTTAAACTTTAAACTTATGAACTTTTATGAATGATTAAATGTTATCAATGATGAGGCATGTAATGCGATCTGTTATGTGAATGTGAATTTTACGAATGTTTAAATGTTATTGATGATGATGTATATGTTGTGACATATTGTGAGAAAGTGAAATTGTTGAATGTTTAAATACTATTAGAATGATGTTGGAGACAATGCAATCTATTTTGGGCAAATGATAATTTCATGAATGAATGATGAGTTTGAATTATGGGATATTATGAAATCTAATTCTATGTGGAAAAAATTGATGTTGATGTATCGGTATGGGGATACCAAATTGAAATGATGATAGTATGCAATTATATGATGATAATGCATAGAAAGGTATGAGTTTGTGTTGCAGACTAATCTGCAGGATATGGGCTATGAAATAGCCAAGTGATGATGATGATGAAAGTGAATATCAGGACCACTAACCGAGAAACATTATGATATGAATAATGAATGTGAAATTTATATGGATTTGGATACATCGCTATGATATGTGGACTAGTGCATGATTTTGGTACTAACACTGCCCAAAACCGAATAAACGATGACAAAACCTCCAACAACACAGTGCCCCTGTATGTTCCATTGTAGGGTGTTGACCCTGGTTCTATTAGGAGGGGTGGAGGCATTTCCCACCGTGTATCCTCCATTGTAGGGTGTTGACCCTAGTTCTGT
>ML804129.1:228416-243873 GCA_009831015.1 Picea engelmannii
ATTTTGTTTCATCTTGGAGACAAACCAAGCATCAAAATCTATCACTCCAATATTATTAAATGACATATAATGCTAATTCTTTAGAAATATTTCTTCAATATGAATGAGTAATACGTCCCAATGTGAATGATGAAAGGTATGCTTTGTCCAATAGGCACATTTCTCAACACTCCAACAACAATAATAAATTACATTATACATTCAAGAAAACATGCCAACAGTTCAATGGTTTTAATAAAGGGACTAGAATCTCATGCATCATCATACAATTGATTCCCATGATTGGGGTAGTCTCAACTTCCAAATAGATTTATTCCCACATAAAAGGAAATGTTTGATTAACAATTGTGTATAAAGGAATTGTGATGCAAGAGCCACATATTAGACTTTACAGTTGTGATTTAACAAAAAGACCATCTTAGGATTGAATTGAAATAGAATTGTGTGACAAAGAAGTCCGTCGTCTTGAATCTAAGGTTGGGTCCACAACTTCCTATAACGATCCCAATCGTTACGACTACATGCGACACAAGTAAGTGCAATTTTTTTTTTTGTTTTTATTTTTGGAGCGAAAACGACGAAAGCGCCCGAACTGAACGATTTGAACTCAGAAATTCAATGAACATAACACTTCATATCACTTATAGTAATAAGTGAATTTTTTGAGATTCCAAACACACAAATTACTCGACCATTGAGGAAGTTGTTGTATTTGATTAAAGAACCCTTCCATCTTACTCCTTTCATTCAGTAGGTTTACAAACCATCCTAAACTTAACACTATATATAAATTATGCTAACGATACAGTATTTCATAAATCTTTTGGAGAAAACAGATTCCAAGCTTGTGTTCAATATATAAAACTGGTCAATGAAGAGGTTATAATCACCAAACTTATTTATTTCACTTCAACTATTTATCATAAATTTGGTATTTTTGATTCTAACCGATTGGGTCTTCCATGTCGAGCATGAGGGGTGAAGAAATTTTAACTTTAATTTTAATTCTTATCTTTATATATATATATATATATATTAAAAACAAGTTTTCCAAGATAAATTTTTGGGGTAACAATAATTAATCCTTCAAAATTATCCTCTTAAAGACTTTCAATTTTAAGATATCATGGCATTTCTAAATCCATTTAGCACTGGCTGAGAATTTGGAGTTACTAGTGTATAAAGGGTCCACATTGTAAACTTTCTATTTCAATTGTTCAGAATTTACTCTCTCACCTCCTAAACCACTTTAGAATTTGTTACAAATTCCACCTTCCACATATAAAGATTGACTTAACTAAATAATAAATTGAAGGATGTCTTTGATGAATTTTAATTACAATTTCCAGGATCAGAATTGAAATTTACTATTAGCTTTTCCAAGTAAACCCAGATTTTATCTTTATGGTGAATGTGTAAAAACTTGTTAAGGGCTGCTATTCAAGTCTCCACTTGTATATAATTAATGGAAGAATGAGTGACTGGAGTTGTACAGACTTTTTCAATTCCATCGACCAAATTTGAATAAATAAAGAACAATTACTTCCGACTTTTACACAGAATAAAAAATAATATTTATAAGGAAACACAACGATTCTCAACACAGATTAAGTAAATATTTCCTACGATTTGTCCTACCGATTATCTTAGGATATCAATGATGGTAAACAGAACCCTTATACAGAAATTGCGTTCAGAAATTCTTCATGGTGATGCAAATACTGGAACAACATAATTAAGAGCTTTAAAGAATATATTAACCAGATATATAAGGAATATATTAACCAGATTATGTAAATAATATATGACGATTGTGTAAGGAATATATTAACCGAAATAAATAAATAATATATTAACTATATTCGTCCAAGTAGAATACATTTAAAACGCGGTACCAAGGTTACAACACAACCTCTGATTGTACATCATTTACACGCATACCACGCGAGGCAACTTTCAGGAATTACAATGTTGTTGAGAAGCCAACTGAAAATAACCAGATGATGTGTCAACCACAGTTAATTTTTTATTAATAATTGTTAGGTCCGAAGACCAAATCTCCAAGGTTTCCAGACAAGTCCACGAGCGATGAAGCTTAAGTCGCAGCCCGAGACCAACGCAAAAAGGAGGAGCCCACGCTAGGCAGCAAGAGTGCTCCACGCGTTAAACTTCTAAGGTGGAAGGAGGTTACACTTACGTAGGCGTGTAGGAATGGAGATTCTTCAAGACTGGGTGGAAGGAGTTTGGGGCGTAAGAGTTCATCTTTTTAGCTTTAAAAGATGAAATAAACTTGTAGGTCATTGGCGGTAGACAGATTTCAGAATTCTGAGTATCAACTACAGTCTGTCGGGGCTTAGTTTATGTTGCAAGCTTCACCAGGTGAATTCATTATGCCATTAAATCGATTATCTCATATCACCTAGAATTTAGTGGCGGATTTCGGTAGTTCACTCCCTTCTACAATAGAGTATCTAGCCCATCCTTCTTTGTAAGAGAAACAATCTAAATCGAAACATGAATTAACAATAGTATTATATATCGTGGTGCGTATATTAGAGAATTATCAGTAACATTATATTAAATAAATATATCGTTGTGCATATATTAAGGAAATAACAATAAGATTGTATATAGTTGGACATAAACACTATGCCTATCGATTCACTATGCTTGTCTTTTAACCAGAGATATCAATAACACTATACTAAAGAAATAACAGTATAAGTGAAATGGCAATACCAATGTTTTAACAAGGAATAATAATAACAATAATAGTCACTCGATATAAGTGAAATCGCAGATGCACAGTAAGCAATTCGAAGCCATATGCTAAAAGAAAATCACAGTCAAATGGGTGATTTCACAATAAAAAATTAAAGTGTTGTATAAAGAAAAACGCTGACTTATGCAGATATAATTAATCGTTGTCTACACAACAACAAATTCAACATTCTTATCGTTAATTAATGCTACTGTAAAAGACACAACCCATATATAAATTAAACACTGTCATTCACATATCAACAACGTTGATATTTTACAAATCAAGAGATGGGAACTCCCATTAAAATCATTGAGAATGAATGCCAACCAAAATGCAGAGGTGATATAAAAACACAGAGGGTATTAAGTTGTTTGCAGAGGGAAAGATAAACAATACACAAAATTTCTCAATCACAATAAGGCACAAAGACCATCAATCAACCAAGAACAATCAACAGGGGTAGGCAGCTAGGAAGAAGCATCATTCGCTCATTATCCACGCACATAAAAGCAGGGCATTAGGATCTATAGGTCTATTAACACCGAAGTGACGACCGTTGATCCAGTTCTTGGCCGACTTCTCAAGCGAGGACTGATGAGATATGGACGAGGGCGAAGTAAGAAGCACAAACTCATCACAAAATCAATAAAACCATAGGACGGTCACAACATTCAGGGATCTATTTCCAAGGGAATCAAGTCAAGCAACGAACTTAAGGCTAAGGAAATTTAAGTTCTCGATTAAACTGCTAAGTTCAACACCTTCTTTACAGAGTTAAAAATATGGAAATGAAAGCGTAACGTAAATGATAATCAACCATGCAGAATGAAAGCAAGCGTACCGTAGCCCAAGTTGTCCGCTCCGAGTCGTTGTCCCACGTGCTCCGTGCCACTCCCTCTTACCGACCAGTGAGACTTCACCGGTACCTCACAACCAACGCTAGGGGTACTCTTCTTCCCCCTTGCCCCTCTAGCTGCAAAGGGGCCACGCACACTGAACCCAAGATCAACTAACTCCTAGCTGACCTCGCAAGGCTAAGATACCACTCCTCACCGAGATGGGTATTCCAACTCCCACAAGCTAAGTCAATCAAGTTTGAAATTCTGCAGCGTAGCGTTAAGCATAAAAGAAGAGATCCATCCTCGTTCTCCTCCCTCATTTATATAGAGTTTCTAGGTCATTTACTTTCCCAATATCCCATTTAATTTAATGTTCAATAATTTAATTCATAAAAATCCTCCCCGTACATGTGTCACCCATCCCCTTCATTGCACCATAAATTAATTTCATTAATTATTTAATTACTCCTATTTCCCTCACCCACCTAAAAGCATTCCTAGAATCTCTCCTAGGTGTCCCCATATTCCCTTACACATTTTAATGACTTACCGCCTTACTAATTTACTAGTTGAGTTCAATTTAGAAAGTTCTTAAATGCAAGATACCTTACTAAGTTAGTAATTTTGTTTTTTCCTTATGTTTCCCCCCTTTTCCTTAGTTTCCTAATTCTTTTAAATTTCCCTCTTTCCCTTTTCATTTAAACTCAAATTGGCAAGTGTATAAAATTACCTTTTCCCCCTTTTTCTTTTTAATTAGCATATGTAACAAAACAATTATTTCCCCTTTTTCCTTTTTTTTTTAAATTTTATCCCCCAAAAGATTTTTATAAATTAATGGAATTTCTTACTCCCTTCTCGTCACATGATTAATGATTATTATTATTATTATTTATTTATTTTTATTTTTATATAAGTATTGATATTTCTTTTATCACAAGCATCACTTAGACCTAGATTTTAATTTTCGAGGTTGGGCGACATTTTATTAGGGGAATTTGTTTTTAAATCTCTCTTATCACGTTATTCATTCTAAGGCCATCTAGGTTTATTCATTTATTTATTAACAACGTGATGTTCCCTTTAGGACACACTAGGTGCTCCAAGGGTGCCACTCGCCTCATTCTGTTTCCCTTGCGCGACGTTCCCTTCAGGACTCACTACGTGCTCCAAGGGTGCCACTCACCTCTTTCCATTTTTCTTGCACGACGTGCCCTTCAAGACGCACTACGTGCTCCAAGGGTGCCACTCACATCTTTCCATTTTTCTTGCGCGATGCGCCCTTCAAGATGCATTATGTGCTCCAAGGGTGCCACTCGCCTCTTTCTATTTTTTTTGCACGACGTGCCCTTCAGGATGCACTACATGCTCTAAGGGTGCCACTCGCCTCTTGAATGACTTGGTAGATATCAAAAACCCCTGCAGTCAATACTCCGCCAGGTGATCTTGTGTGAGACTAAGGACCTCTACGGAATAAGGCCCCTACCTTATTGCGCGCCCCTTAGAATCATCGTGAGTGACTGTCGTAGTCTACCCTCACGACATCGTGGGTCTTCTCGAACTAGGTAATCGTTAACTTACAGTTCGAGCCACGGTAGGAGTGCTATTATTCTGTGGCAGGGATGCTGTCCACACCTCTCCCTCAACGTCTTTGGTAGTCGTGCGTGACCCCTCTACTCCACATGTGAGTCTGGTCGGCAAGCTATCGTCATCCTGCATCATCAATGAATCATGTTAGAAATAATATCCATAATCATATCATCTAATCAGATGCACAAATGTCATACATACAACAATCAAACCCCAATAGTCCATGCCCCGACTCGATCCAGATTCCAAGGGGTTTCATCGATGCCTCTACATCCTCGAGGTCCAAAAAATTGCACACTCAGGAAAACTGAGTCAATAGCACCTATCTATGTCAATACAACAAAATAAGAAGCCATCAATCCATAATGCCTCATAATCATAATCAAATGCCCAATAGTATAATAATCCGGATCCCTTGCAAACAAGTGTCCTCAAAGAATAAGTTCACTCAGTGTGTGCAAGAGTGGGATGCTACACTTCCTTGGATTGTTTGAATAAGACATACGATTGATTGGCTAACTCTTCCTAAATAACTATTTCTATTGAATTGAAATAGAATTGGATGACAAACAAGTTAAATCCATGTATTGAAGCTAAGGTTGGGTCCCACAATTTCCTTGGATTATTTGAAMAAGGGGTAYGATCTATTGKACAACTCTTCCTAAATCACTATTTCAAGGGATGAATGGTAGTATGGGTGATTCAATCCATTTTCTGGACATGACTAGTAAGGCCCAACCTGAAGGGATAATGAATTGTTGATTAGAAGGGATTAAAAATAGAAGTTTAGTTAGGAAGTGCAACATCACTTTTTCCTTGCCCCTTATCTACCTTAAACAATTAAATGGATAGTCTAAATCTACTAGTTGTTGTAAATAACCCAATGATCAGTAGTTATCGATTATAGGTAGGAATAAAAAATAATACAAACCGAGATTTACATGGAAATAAATTAAAATAAAACTAAAACTAGATTTCACCATAAAGCAATCACATGTCAATCGTGAAGCAATCACACATCAATCATGATAAAACTCATCACGATAAAACTCGTAATTAATGGAATCAATAAAAATACAATCTAAGATTTACATAGCAATCTATTAAAATGCAACTAAAACTAGATTTCACGATAAAGCAATCACACATCAATCATGATAAAGCTAGCAATCAATTCAAATGCAACTAAAACTAGATTTGACCATAAAGAAATTAGACATTGATCATGGTAAAAATCACATCAATCATGATAAAACTCATAATTGATGCATGGATTTTACCCTAGAAACCCAAAACTTAAAAACTAGCATAGAATTGTTTCTAAATGTTTATTTCGACAATTTGATGTTAATTGATGCATGGATTTTACCCTATAAACCAAAAACTTGAAAACCACACTAAAATTTGTTTCTAAATGTTTATTTAGACAATTTGATGTTACAATGTAACTTATAAGCTCATGGGCCATTCCATAATTTACCAAACCAAAAATTGTTTCTAAATGTTTATTTCAAAGCTAGGAGTAATAAGAAGGTAAAGTGTCATTGTCCTTTAATTTCCCATTCCCCAACATTGCCTCTTATTTTCTTTTGTTTCCTTTTTCTTTTGTTTATTTCTTTAATCATTTGCATTGTCTTTTTCCTTTTTCTTTTTTATTTTGTTTAGTTTTTTAATCATATGTATTGTATTTTTCCTTTTTCTTTTTAACCCTCATTGATTGTTAAATTCCTAGTGGGTAATGAGTCTTAAAACCATTTGTTTTTGTTAATATAATTTTCTCGTCAAAAAAAGTTGTAGAAACACAAATAAGGTGATGGAGAGAAAGGTAGAAGTGGAACTATAAATAAGGGGAAACCTAGTGTTTAACAAGATTAAGCCTAAAGACCGTTACAACCAAGAGAATAACAAGGGTTATGTTACAACAAAATAACCTTTCTGGAAGGGCCAACTTGGGACTAAAAAATTAAATGAATAACATAAGAGACAAACTATTAGAGAGCCAAAATCACTTATCTTGAAAGGATGCGAAAGAAAGTACAAATAATGAAATCAAGGGACTACTTAGTAAGGAGATACTTAGAAACATAAACATAACATGTGTAAGGCTGAGCGACGTGCTACTTACCTTGAGCCTACAAGCATGCTAGAACATATGTAAACCTGAGCGACGGGATACTTGCCTTGAGCTTACAAGAATGCTAGTCAAGGGTATTTGATGATGAGGTCAAGGCTCTTCTAATCTTGTTCTCATTGCCATGAAGCTGGAATGGCTTGGTCACGGCTGTAGGTAACTCAGTCTCTGGTTCAAACACTCTAAAATTTGATGATGTTGTTGGTGTTATCCTTAGTGAGGAGAAAAACACAGGTGAGACATCAAGTAATGCGTTAAACATGGAGAACATGAGAATACAAAAGGATAGAGGAAAGGGATCAGGGAACCGTGATAATTATAGGAAGGGAAGATCACAATACAGACTTGGAAAGATAAAGTGCTGGAATTGTGGGAAGAAAGGACATCTGAAGAAATACCGTAGAGCTCCAAAGAAACAAAGAGATGGAAAACAGGAGAAAAATCAGGAAGCAAATGTAACACGTGATGTGTTAAAAGATGCTTTGATTCTTTCTGTAGATAATATTTCCGAGTCTTGGGTAGTAGATTCAGGGGATTCATTTCATGCCACACCCCATATGAAACATTTTCTAGATTGTGTTCAAGGTGATTTTGGATAGGTTCAATTGGGTGATGATGCACCATGCAAAATTGTTGGAATAGGAAAGGTAAAACTAAAGCAAAGGATTGGAAACCAATGGTTGTTGAAAGAGGTAAGACATGTTCTAGATCTAAGGAAAAATCTGATTTCAATAGGACAGTTGGCAAGTGAAGGTTGTATATCCATATTTACAGATAAGGTGTGGAAGGTCACCAAAGGATCATTGGTGATAGAAAAATGAGAGAAGATAGGTACATTGTATTTATGTACTGGTAATACCGACTCTTCTATATCTTTAGCTTCTACAAGAGTGGATACAACACTATGGCATCATAGGATTGAACACATGGTTGAGAAGGGGATGCAAATACTTCACAAAAGAAATTTATTTCTAGATCTTAAACAAATTGATTTGTATTTATGTGAGCATTGTGTTTATGGAAAACACAAGAGAGTTAGATTTCTCAGAGTCAGAAAAGAAAAGAAGAGTGAAAGGTTAGAGATTGTGCATACAGATGTATGGGGACCAACTTAGGTATCATCTCTTGTGTCTCTCATTATTATGTTACTTTTATTGATGATGCAACTAGAAAAACTTGCGTTTATTGCATTCAACAACAATCTGATGTTTTTGATACTTTTAAGAAATGGAAAGCTTTGGTTGAGAATGAGATAGGAAAAAGGTTGAACTGTCTTATATCATATAATGGAGGTGAATATTGGAGCAAGGACTTTGATTATTATTGTTCATACCATGGGATTCGTAGAGAGAATACAGTTCCAGGAACACCACAAGAAAATTGTGTGTCAGAAAGGATGAGCATGACAATCATGGAGCGTGCAAGGAGTATGAAATTGCATGCTGGTTTTCCCTTATAGTTATGGGAGGATTCTATAGATACTGTTGTTTACTTAATAAACATAGGACCTTCAATCTCTTTGGATGGTAGAATTTCGGAGGAGGCGTGGACATGTAAAAAGGTAAACTATTATTTTTTGAATACTTTCGGTTGTGAAACATTTGTCCATATTGATAAAGAAAATATAACAAAGCTTGAGGAAAAATCCAAGAAGTGTACCTTTATTGGATACAATGTTAATGATTTTGGTTATTTCTTATGGGATTATGAAAATCACAAAATCATTAGGAGTAGAGATGTATATTCAATGAGAAGGTCATGTACAAAGATCAGTTGCAGGGAAAGATACATGAAAAAAAAAAAACATAATACACAATTCTTGATGAGATCACTGAAAAAGAAATTCCAAAGGTACCAAAAAATCAAAATGTACAACAACAAAAGCAACAGGTACCTCAAAATCCCACAAGTGTTGTTAGAATATCTACCATGTCAAGTAGACCACCTGAACGATACTCTCCTTCATTGTATTATTTATTGTTGACTGATTCCGGCGAACCATAATGTTATGAAGAGGTAATGCAGATAGACACTAAAAAGAAGTGGGAGAAAGGAATGAAAGAGGAAATGGATTCCTTGGTAAATAACTAGACTTGGGATTTGGTTCATTTTCTTGCAGGAAAAACATCATTACAGAATAAATCCCCATGGAGAAAAGTTGAAGGAAAAAAAACAGTATGGCCTAAATCAAGCTCCAAGGCAGTGCTATTTGAAGTTTGACAGGTTTATGACATAACAAGGTTATAGTAGATGCCATTTTGATCACTGTGTTTATTTTAAAAAGCTAGAAAATGGAAGCTATATTATCTTGCTATTGTATGTAGATGGCATGCTTGTTGTAGGGTTTAATATACATAATATAAATGTGCTCAAGAATAAATTAGCTAATTCATTTGCGCTGAAGGATTTGGGTGTTGCAAAGAAAATCCTTGGTACGAGAATAACAAGAGACAAGAAAAATCACAAATTTCCATTGTCTCAGGGTGAGTACATAGAGAAGGTGCTAGAGAGGTTTAGAATGCAGAATGCAAAACCTGTTAGTACACCTTTGGAAAACCATTTCAAATTAACTAAGGAAATGTGTCCTAAGACACAAGAGGAGATAGAATACATGTCCATGGTCCCTTATTCATCAACAATTGGCAGCTTGATGTATGCGATGGTTTGCACAAAACTAGATATTGCATATGCAGTGGGAGTTGTGAGCATGTATATGAACAATCTAGGTAAAGAACATTGTGAGGAAATAAAGTGGATGCTCAGGTATTTGAGAGGTACTTCTACTCATGCATTATATTTTAGAGGTCCAGACACTGTGATACATAGATATCTTGATTTAGATATGGAAGGTGATAAATATATCATGAGGATTTCGAAACTGCAAAATGTTTTTGCACTTTCAACAACATAGGAAGAGTACGTTGTTGTTACAGATGCTACTAAACAGATGATTTGGTTACAAAGGTTTATGGAGGAATTGGGAAAGAAGCAAGAGAATAACAGGTTGTACTTTGACAAGGAGAGTGACTTTCATCTTGCAAATAACTTAGCCTTCCATTTGAATACTAAGAATATATAGTTGAGTTAACATTTCATACGATCCATTTTAGAAGATGGACATTTAGAAGATGGACATTAGAATCCCGCGAACATGTTAACAAAGGGAGTAACCAGGGAGAAACTGAGTTCCTGCTCAGTTTCAGTTGGTATTCAAGCATGAAGGTGAAGATGATAAATTTTCCAGGTCCAATAAGGACCATAGTCCAACAGATACAACAATGGTGGAGTTGTTGATATCAATCTCCAAGTGGGATATTGTTGGTTGTGGAGCCTGATTATCTTCCTGATTCAGAGGTCTTTGTTTTCAGCTGTGTTTATACCCCATGAAGAGTTTACACCCTGGAAGAATGTACACTCATCCACACGGGGGAGTGCAGGGGGGGATTTCCCCTCCTGTGGGGTCCGGGGGAAAGTGGGCCGCCAAAGGAAAAATTTCTTTTTAAATGTATATTGTAATTTCATAGTAAATCTAGACCATTCATTGTAAGGTCCCAGATTTGACGATAGAAGTTATGTTAGGGTTTTTTTCCCTAGAAGGAAACCCTCTTTTATCAGGGAAATGTATTGTGGCTATGTATCATTGCGAATATTGTATTTTGAGAGAGGAGACTATGAGAGAAATAAGAGAAAGTTACAACGGGTGTGTTGTAGGTTGCATCCCTTCATTTGCTGGATAATAATAAAGGAAGGACCTGGAAATTTCTCTGGTGGACGTAGCCCACACTGGGTGAACCACACATATGTGTCTCTATTATATTGTGTATCTTCTGTGTTTTATTTATGCACTTGTTTTATTTTATTTCTCCATGATCCTATTTTTCTAACAATTTGCTCTAATACGATCCACTCAATTTGCAATGTTGGAAAAAATTCTTGGTGCTACATGGACTGCTTGACACTCTTTTTCCATGTGCCATCGAGTTTGTTGTTGTATTGGGGAAATATTCTTGCAATTGTTCCTCTAAAAGCATTCAGGTTGTGGCATATGTCTTGCTTCTTCCAACAAGATGCCTCAATATGCCCTTTCTTCTCATAGAATGAACATACCTCAAAATTCTTCCAATTGATTGGCTTGCTACTTCTTCTAAGTATTCAAACTCTTCAATTCATTTCCCTTCTTTGCACTACCATCTTCATTTGTTTTTTCTATCTCTTTTGATGAGGAGGCAAACTCTGCAACATCTTTCACCTTCACAAATTGATCTTGGTGGTCACAATCTTTTCCTTTGTACCAATGAAACCCAGGCCTTCATGTTTTATCCTTAGTTTAGCTACAATGGGGCTTACGATGCCTTAACTTATATTTCCTAGCCCTTAAATTTTTTATCCCATCTATCTTAAGTGCTTGGAACCAATGCCTCTAGTATGCTTTTCAAAATCACCAAAATTATCTTGGGAAATGTATAAGGAAGGTGCACTTACCATGTTTGTCTCAATGATGGTAATAGCTTCTACAATAGGAATAGAAAGTTTCTTTCCTTCCCTAGTTTCCTAGATAGCTACGTATAGATTTTGCAGTTCCTTATTCTCTTCAACTCTTATTGCAACTGAGATATCATTTGAGTGAACCTCTCCTCTTTCCCATTATCTAGTTGAATTGCCATCTCTCCTATTTGCACAAGATAAACTATGCTCTTGTCCTAATCTTCCATAACAACTATGAAGGAGTCTTGAATTTCATTGTAGTGATTCTTTAACAATGACATGTAAGGGAAGTTTTGTTTGTTGTCTTATGAATGGTTGTATCTTAAGAGTGATATGTTAGTCCCAATCATCACTAAATATAGATATATTCTTTGAACTTTCAAGTGTGCATACACATCAATATAAAAGTACTATTTGTTGTTTTTATAACACCAAGGCAATTAGCAAACAACTATATATATAAATCGTTATACATTAAGAGTGATATGTTAGTCCCAATCCTCACTAAATATAGATATATTCTCTGAAATTTCTAGTGTGCATACACATCAATACAAAAGTATATCCACCATTATGTGAAAACATATTTAAATTAATCCACTAACCAAAGTGCTTCCAACAAGATATTTAATGAACTGTTGATTGGAAAACAAAAGAAAATGAATTACCAACTACCACATGTGCTCATGCATACAATTACTCAACAATCAATGCCATCAATACACCAACACACAAAGGATTATTACCCCTTAGTTCAAAAAGGAAAGGTTGTTCCAATTAATTCCCAAGAGAGGAATGATTGTGTTTCATCTTGGAGACAAACTAAGCAACAAAATGGATCAATCCAATATTATTAAATGACATAGAATGATAATTCTTTAGAAATATTGCTTCAATATGAATAAGTAATGCGTTCCAATGTGAATGATGAAAGTTATGCTTTGTCCAATGATAACATTTCTCAACACTCCAACATCAATAATAAATTACATCATACATTCAAGAAAACATGCCAACAATTCAATGGTTTTAATCAAACGGTCTAGAATCTCATGCATCATCATAGAATTGATTCCCATGATTGGGGTAGTCTCAACTTCCAAATAGCTTTACCCTCACATAAAAGACAATGTTTGATTGACAATGGTGTATAAAGGAATTGTGATGGAAGAGCCAGATATTAGAGTTTACAGTTGTGATTTAACACAAATACCATCTTAGGATTGCATTGAAATGGAATTGGATGACAAACAAGTTGAAGCCCAACGTCTTGAAGCTAAGGTTGGGTCCACAATTTCCTTGGATTGTTTGAACAAGGCATACGATTGATTGGATAACTCTTCCTAAATCACTATTTATATTGAATTGAAAAAGAATTGGATGGAAAACAAGTTAAATCCATGTATTGAAGCTAAGATTGGGTCCCAGAATTTCCTTGGATTGTTTGAACAAGGTGTACAATCTATTGGATAACTCTTCATAAATCACTATTTCAAGGGATGAATGGTAGTATGAGTGATTCAATCCATTTTCTGAACATGACAAGTAAGGCACAACCTGAAGGGATAATGAATTGTTGATTAAAAGGGATTAAAAATAGAAGTTTAGTTAGGAAGTGCAATATCACATTTTCCTTTCCCCTTATCTCCCTTAAACAATTAAATGGATAGTCTAAATCTACTTGTTGTTGTAATGAACCCAATGATTAGTAGTTATCGATTCTACCTAGGAATCAATTAAAATGCAACTAAAACTAGATTTCACCATAAATCAATCACACATCAATTATGAAGTAATCACACGTCAATCATGATAAAACTCATAATTGATGGAATCAATAACAATACAATCTAAGATTTACATAGCAATCAATTAAAATGCAACTAAAACTAGATTTCACCATAAAGCAATCTCACATCAATCATGATAAAACTAGCAATCAATTAAAATGTAACTAAAACTAGATTTCACCATAAATCAATCACACATCAATCATGGTAAAACTCACATCAATCATGATAAAACACATTATTGACGCATGGATTTTACCCTAAAAACCCAAAACTTGAAAACTAGCCTCAAATTGTTTCTAAATGTTTATTTCGACAATTTGATGTTAATTGAAGCATGGATTTTATGTAAGTTTTAAACCTGTGAAGTAAAGCAATGCATATAGATTCTTAAGAAAAACAAAATTTAATCAATGGCTCATACAGATAGTACACAGAGATTTATACTGGAAACCCTTAACTGGGAGAAAACCTTTCAATGCTTCATTGTATTAATTTCACCATTCACCATACAATATATACAATGTTTTTAGGTATTCCATAGATACCAAAACCCTAATCCCTTAATCCGGGATTAATTTAGAAAACCGATAAAAATAGAAAATATCACCCGATGCACATGGCACAAAGAGCACTACTAGAGGGATCGTCAAGCATAGTTGTCGAATCTGACGCGCCCACACACACATATGTAAAGAATATAACACATACCCAACATTCTCCCCCTTGTTGTTTTCTTTGCATCTAGGGGTCCACAGGATTATATAGTCAACAATCCAGGGCAACAATGCCCATTGTTACTCTACACTAGGAGAACTTTTCCATGCTCATAGACTTTGTCAATGAATCTGCAACATTATTCAAAGTGTCAACCTTTTCCAGCAACACCTTCTTTTCTTCAACCATGTCTCTCACAAAGTGATACTGAACATCAATATTCTTTGTCTTCGAATGATAAGCTGGGTTCTTTGCCAAGAATATTGCACTATGACTGTCACAATCTAATCTTACTCCTTGTTGTACCAACCCAATACCTGAACACAATCTCTATAACCATACTGCTTCCTTGCTTGCATGAGTGGCTGCCATGTATTCAACTTCTGTAGTTGAGAGTGCCACTACAACCTGTCTTTTGCTCATCTAACTGATTGCTCCTCCAAATAGGTTAAACACATACCCACTTGTAGATCTTTTGTGATCCAAATCCCCAGCCCAGTCTGCATCAACAAATCCATGTATTTCCACCACTCTTTCCAATCCTGGTCTTCCTTGGTAGCACAATCCATAACTGGTAGTGCCAAGAAGATACCTGAAGACCCTCTTTACTGCTATCCAATGCTCCTTCCCTGGTTTTGACATATACCTGCTCAAAACTCCCATTGCATGTGCAATGTCCGGTCTAGTACAAACCATTGGAGTAACATGAAACTACCAACTACACTGGCATACAGAACATGGGACATGTCCTTTTCTTCTTCCTGTATCTTGGGACACTGATCTGTAGATAACTTTACACCTATAGGAATATGAACCTTGACTGGTTTACTTCTATGCATATTAAACCTCTGCAATATCGTCTCGACATATTTTCTCCGATTCAACCATAGTTTCCTATTTTCACGATCTCTTTTAATATCCATTCCCATAATGAAGTTAGCAGCACCGAGATCCTTCATGTCAAATTTGGAGGATAGCTTCGATTTCACCTCCTTGATAAAATCCATGTTATTTCCTACCAACAACATGTCATCAACATACAACACTACATAAATGAAGTGATTACCAACTTGCTTGGAATATACACAGTGATCAACCCTGCTTCTCACAAATCCCAATCCAAGGATGTATGTGTCAAAATTTT
>ML804129.1:274245-297208 GCA_009831015.1 Picea engelmannii
ATTTTTTACAAAGAGAAACTCTATCAAATGACAAGTACATGGAGTTATCATCTATTTTATAATATCTTTAAAACATTTCTTTAATATTTTACTTAAAAATATCACATGAAAGTGTTTCCTTCTCAATCATAAGGGTTAACTTCCTTTCTTAAGGTTACAATTGTTTGCAAGTAAAAAAAATGATAGTCGCTTGCAAAGGAAAACCTTACCCATGGCATCTAAATTGATTAATAATTGGTACATACATGGTTTTCCTTTTTCTCATAATAAGTTATGAGATAAGAGACTCTGAAAGAAACTATCTATGTTCTAAAATGCACTCATATAATTGGTGCATATATGGTTTTCCCTTTTCTCATAATAAGTTGTGAGATGTGAGATAAGAGACTTTGGAAGAAACTATCTAGGTCCCAAATTGCACCCATATAATTGGTGTAGATATGGTTTTCCCTTCATATAATTGGTGTAGATATGGTTTTCCCTTTTCTAATAGTAAATCTAGGTCCTAAAATGCATCCATATGGGACTAGTGATTTGTAAACTATAATAAGAAATTCCTTGATTCATAAATGATTAGGAGATCAACTAAGTGCATGAATGGAGGATTTAGACACTATTAAAGTCTTTTTACAAGATTAACATGGTGAAAGTATTTTTACAAGATTTTCTAAGTATGGGTGCAAAGCTTAGCCAAGCACATGTTGAACTAAGATAAATGTTTTCATTGAGTGTTCATCATAAAATCAAGTGCACAATACCAAGTGTATAAGTCTCATGTATTAATTCACTATAGAGGTGGATGAATCTTAGTCATGAAGCACAAATTGAAGTAAGGTGCATATGATTTTTAGGCATGTGTGCACTAAATCGATCTGGATGTACAACTCAACAAATATTTAAAGGGAAGCTTAGCTTTCATAACATATTATCCATATTCTTTTTTTCTCTTCAACTTCCTAAATTATGTACTCTATTGTATTGATTAGATATGAACATAGAAGATGTGAAATTCCACTAATATTCATATTTCCTTGGAATGTATCATAATTTATGCACCTCCCTCCAAATGTAATTGACTTGGTGTTGCTGGTGGTTTTAGATAAATACTTGTTGGTAAAGCTTCATGCTATTCATATCATTGTTGTATAGAATTATTTCTTAATTGAATTTAAGAGGTAATATTCTTCCCAAGTCTTGCAAATATTCCTCGGTACTAAAGTGTTTTAAATCTCAACTAGTAAACTCCTATTTTTGTTTTATTTGACCTTGGAGAATTTACTCTCCAATCATGTAATTAAGGCCTTACAAACCTAGATTAATGTTGGTTTTCTATAAAAGGAAAAAAAGTCTTCTTCATATTAATTATTAGTGTCCCTTTTAATGGTTGTTTTTACTGAGAGAGATCAAATGAAAAAATACAAAATGAAAAATCTTGTAAATGTAAATACTTCTTTAAACTTGAAAAACATGCTTGAATTCAAAATCTTTTGAAAAGTGCAAAAATGAAGCAAATATTTTCAAACCCTAAATACAATGTAGTTTTTCAAGAGAAATATTTTAAACAATAAAACAACCCTTTCATTTTTCGTAAGATCATGCTAATAAAATAAATCTTATTTTTTTCTTTAAATGCAAACACTCCCAAAATGCATCAAACTACTTAAGAGATTAATAAACGAACTAAAAGAAAATATTTTCCTTTTTGTTACGAGGAAAATCTCTCTATGGCTAGGGTAAACCACAACAGACAGAAATGACTGCAAAAATAAACTCCATTCCAACATATGCTATATAAACCAATATGCAAGCGAGATAAGAAAGAGGCCTGCCTCGTCCAGATGTTCGATGAAGTCCATCGTTGAGCACTTGAACCCAAAGCTATATACTTGCAACTAGTTCTCAACAAACAAGCAAAGTAATCATATGGTGATAATGTAAAAGGTTAGCACATTAGATAACATAATCCATTAATAAACATAACAAATATGCCCATGGATAATAACTCATATATTTGCAAGATATCAATTGGACGGGAAATGAGTATTTCTATTAATAAATGATCAGCATAAGAGAAAATATTATAGACTTCTGTGTCGGCACGGTTTGGAACCGAGAAACCAAGTTCCTTCCAGCTGGGCCTCCACCACTTCAATCCTCCACCAAAGGAAAGGTCATAAGAGAGAAACAATGAGGTTTTGAATCAATAGGGGAAGAACTTGGGGGCTAAAACTATGTTTAGACTTAAAGGACAAAGGGATGCAGACTCAATATGAAGTAATAATTTATCCAGAGTAACTTTTCTCTCAAAGTTGAATTCTTCTCCTTTTCCATAGCTCAGAATTTGCCCATTTATAGCCTTCAAAATGGAACTGAAGGGACGAGTTAGAACATTTCTAGTATATGGAAGGCCAAGGATCAGAGATCTTCTGTTGTGACATGGAAACCTGACATTTAATTTTCATTTTCTGGCACAAATCCCAATGTACGTGGGCTATAGTGGAGCAGTCCGCGTATATGCTTGATGTATAGTGTGAAAGATGCATACAAGTGGAAAAATATTAATTTTTGTCTCTGGATTTTATCAACAGGGAAGATAAGTCTGCATAGGGAAATGGAATAAGGCCCTCTTTGCAAGATTGCATAGGGTGAGGCAAATCTTGCTCTAACATATTCCCCCTATTGTGTGAGGTCAGAGGAGTATCTACAATGGCTGAAATACATTATAATTAACCCAGAAGTGGAGTGGTAGGGAGCAGCTAGACCAACTCATTGCTCATTACATTCTGCACTGACTTTGCGTACATGGCTGCCAATAAAATTACATTGCAGATTCATGTGGAAAATATACCAAACAAGTGTTTGTGGCCATGAGTAGGAAAATACAAATGCGATTACATGCCAATGGTTGTCATATTCACGAACAAGGCCCAGTGGAACTAGTCTCAAAACCAATATGAAGATGTCTATATATCATGGAGCACAATCTGATCTCCCATGATCATTGAAGTCATATAGGTACTGGTCCAATGAAAAGGAAGCAACATATTAGGAAAGTTGCGACCACATAGTGATGTCTTCAAGTCTTCTACACAATCCGCCAAGGGTGAAAGTATACATCATGTGAATAAAGGAGTTGAGGTTGAACACAATGAGAGATTATTTGATTACTGGTCATTGAGGTATACCGATAACAAACGCGAGACAACCTACCAATAATGAAAGTAGGTATCAAGGCACCGAGTACATTCTTACAAGTGTGAATAGAGGAGTCGGTGTCGAACACCAGAAGAATCCATCAATCAGGAGACATTGATGTATTCACAACTGTTGATGGTGAGAGAGCCTGCCACTGATGACTGCAAGCGTCAAGGTACTCATAAGACTCTAGGTCCCGTATCCAAAATAAATGAGTTGAAGTTGATGGAAAGAGACCCGCTAAAAGGAGAGCATTAAGGCATATCTCATCAGTTAGCACGAGGTTCAAAGAAGGAGCTTTATGATTTGGTGGAAATCGGATGAAGAACATGTTCATGAACCAACGACCCTGTGTGTCTTTCTATAATGTCCCCACTTTGGGACATCATCACAGGGTAGAGATTTATGATGACCAGAGTAGCCAGATGGGTGCTAGAGCGAGTACAGGCGTATTTGAGAGGCATTGTGGGGTCCAACTTGCATTGATGATCATATTCCATCATTATAATCCATTCTGCACAGGTTGGCTTTGGTTTCGTTGCATTCCGACGATTTCCATGATTTTGACTATTTTGAGCTATAAGTCAATGTAATTCACTGAAGAGGTCATTTTGGGCACATTGCTTGGAGGAACCTTTCAGTGTAATAGCTCATTGGAATCAGGAGGAGAAACACTACAGGATGGGATGGCTAGAAGTTACTTTCAGTGGCCAGGGAATCCACAAGGAGAGATAAGGGGATTTTCAAAGGTAAAAAGGTTAATTAATTAATTAAAGTGATTTAATTAATTAATTAAATATTAATAAAATGAAAGTCACTTTGGAGGGACAAGATGAGCTAAAAAGTATAAAGGAAAGGCAAGGGCCTCTTCTCATTCATTCATGTATGATCTTATTTTGATTTCTGGCTTCTAGCTAGTGAGCCAAACATTGGGGGTTTTGAGGGTTTTGACTTAACAAACCCTAGAGGACGATTCGGTGGTGAAAGATTCCACCTAGATTGTCCCAAGATTGGTCTCGGAGATGCAATACTATCCCACACCATTCTAGTCACATCTACATCAGTGCAGGAGGTTCTACACAGCCACATGCACAGGAAGAGGAGGAGGGCGCACCATTGGGGGTTTCCAGCAAGGGGGGTGCACCATCCTTGGAGAGAGATTCGTTGTAGGAGATTGGCAAGGCCGTTGAGGATTATATCACTTGGGTTTTCATTACAAGGCCTTGGACATCAAATCTAGTGCTTTTTGAGATAGTTTTATGGCTCAAATTATTTTTTGAGCAGTGGGGCGAATTGAAGAGAAGGAGGGCATTTTTGAGATCCATATCTAGTCCATTTGGAGGGGTTACACTTTGGATCTGACCCTGAGACTTCACCTAGTGACTTGCAGTGTCCCAATCTATATTTCTGGAGAGTTTCAGAGCATTTGGATGCCTCCTTCAGTAGGGCCAAATTATCTGGGGCTTCAGTCATCCAGTGGGGCGCACCATTCAGTGGGGGATTTCAGATCTACAAAGATTGAGAGGGATCTTGGAGATTCGAGCACCTGGATTGTTCTTACCATCACCTGATCTATCAGTTGGAATATTTCTTAGGGTGATTGGACACTTTTGGTAGCAGGGTCGAGTTATTGAGGGTTTCAGCCTTCTATTGGAGCGTGGCATTCTTCAGCTGGAGAATTTGGCATTCATATCTGCTTGTATTGATCTTCATTTCTTATTCAAACTTTGGAGGCATCTTTTGTATTAGAAGGAGCATTTTGTAGCAGTTCTTATCTATTGTCTATCTTCTTGGCCATCTGTTGAGCATTCCAGATCGACATCTTCATTGTAGCAGGGTTCTCTATTTTATGAATAAAGAAGATTTGAGATGTTTTGGCTTGTCTATCTTATTGCATATGGTTGAGGTATGTTCCATGGTTATCTCTTTCTGTTATTTGTTGCATACACACATATAAACACATCTAAACAAATATATCAACAAATTGTTTGACGAAATACCTCACTCAGAAAAAGTTTTTAAAAGACACCAAAACAAGTGATGATCCTTGCATAATGGCTTGGGATCATTACACTTTTTCATGTGCCAAGTGCAAGAAATACACGAAAAATATCCTCTAAATAACAACCAATGATGAAAACTGTTGACAAAGGCGAGGAGACCACCAATAAGGCTAATGACATCCAAGACACTTCACAAATCCAAATGTGTGAATAAATGTCTTTCCGTCGAACACAAGGGAAACCACCCAGTCAAATACCAATGATTAAATGTCGATTGCTGGGTTCAAGGTTACCTACCAATGATGAAAGTAGGGCCAGGGTGCATGATAGGACTACAATATCATGTGATTTTGAGACAAACTGAGGGTATGGCCGACATGCAAAGTCAAGAGTTTTGAGGAGTGGAAGACATAGGTTGATAGACATCCTTTGAACTAGAGCATGAGACATATGGAGGACTCTGACAACATAGACCAATGATGAAACCATGAGATGCAGGAGGCATCCATGAAATTCTCTATAGGGATTGGTAGAGTAACCAGTTGGTAGAGAAGACTATGTAACGAGTTCAGCTTCCTAAGGCCATGATAATCCCAAAATTATGATGATGAATGGACTCAATAACTGTGTGCTATGTTCAAAGGTGACTCAACTATTGCCAACATATGATAATACTCCCTTCCTGCCCATCTTTTTTTTGTTTTTTCATAACAAATGAATGCTATGATACATAGGAGGGAATGAGTGTCGCAAGTAAGAAAAACTAATTCCAACAGTGGAACGTACCTATGCTCAATGCAAGGAAATGCATGTGGGAGATGGAGAATCAGGGGTATGTTCCCTCCTAGGTATAGGGTGTCAAATTGCGAAGGATATAAACAAGGCTTTGCTTGGTTGAGGATGCAAAACTGTCGAGGAAAATGATTTATAATGCAAAGCGAGAATAAACTATAGGCTCAATACTGCAAGCAAGGGCATGAGAAGCAATCACAACTTAACAACAAAAAATGTCCCTTTTTATGTCTTTTAGTCTACTTCGTGTGAAAAAAGGATAAACTTGTGCCAAATAGACATCTTTTGAAAACCAATTTACGAGTGTGAAAGAGACAAGTTCACTCGACAATCTTTTCACTTTTTGATAATGAGTCGGAAAAGAGCTTAACTAAGACTCATGAACTTTCAAGTCCAATTTAATGAGTGTGAAAGGGACAAATCACTCGACAATATTTTCGCTTTTTAAAGACGAGTTTGAAAAGAGCTTAAATTAAACTCATTTGGGAGTCCTTAGGGTATAAGGCCGCATGTTTTATGGATGAGAAATGAGGCTCAACATAAAGTCAAGTATGAGCTATGAGGGATTCCCTGTCCTATGGAAAAAATTTGCATGGGCACCAAATGCGGTAGGGGATATAGCTAGGGAACCCATGTTCGGTAAGTCTCTACTACTTGATAATGACACGACTTATAACAGATGAAAGGTTCTGTGTCACAACAAATGGGTTCATACCTAAGGCATAAAAAGTGACAGTTAGAGGATAATGCGGAGTGGATACCTATCCTATATGCTGGGTAATGAAAATATATGCCCATGGTGATGAACGACCAACATAACGCTGGAATATGCAATAATCTCATGTTAAAACTGCAAAAACTAACTTGATCCACCTTTGTATTAGTCCATTAGGTAAAAAAATGGCTTAAAACTATAGAAAGTGGGTAAAAATAATTTATAAATAGTAACAAAATAAAAAATTACTATACCATTTTGATTTTTTACCCAACTAGTGCAAATTGAACCAAAATACCTCTGAGATTCAAATGATGATTTTGGGAGCATTAGGCAACGAAATCACAAACCGTCTGGATCAGATAATTCTTGTTCTCTTCCTCTTCAATTTTAGTACATTAAAATTTTGAATTAGGTTCTAAATTTTTAGTTATTGAGGGCGAAAAATGTGATTTTCGGTGTATGCGGGTTGACTTCACTCAGGTTGCATATAAAATGAGGTATATGCCCCTTTGTAAACTACACGGAGCGTATATCAAGCCCTACACATGACTGTTATTGAAGTAGTCCACGTACATACATGCAAATAGAACATTTAAAGGGTTCTAACTCAATTTTTGATTTGTCCTTGGCAGGATGGTTCTTGAATGGAGAGAAAGAGAGGACGAGGAGGTTGATGTTGCTGTAGATTGAGATTCGGGGGCTCAAATGGATTTTAAGCAGTGTGGATTATATCAATTTTAGGCGCTCAAAGGAATGAGAGCCCAAGTGAGGTTGCTCGAGATGCTTGTGGGTTACTGGGACTCTGAGAGTGAGAGCTTCAATCTCGATGGGAAACCATTGAGAATTGAAGTGGAGAACATTTACTTTTTGATTGGTCTATCACGTCGGGGAGAGGTTGTAAACCTCAAATCATTGGGAGCAGGGAGTGGAATGAAAATAGAGGAGTACATCGACACCCACTGTGTAGCAGGGACTCCTAAGTTGGGGAGTCAACTTCCTATCTGGGCAATAAACAATCTCAGCCTGAATATTATTGTCCTAGTATTGACCATAATCACAAGTTCAACCTCGTTGCATCAAGCATCGAAGTAGCTCATGTTCTATGTAGTGCAGTGTATGAGACTCACAATATATGACTGGTGTACCTCACTATTGGAAAACATGAAGAGCCAGTTGACAGAGTGAAAATAAGGGAGTAAGAGAAATTTTAGGTTTGCCTCTATCCTATGCAGTTTCTTTTACAAGTGGGTTCCAGGTTTGGGACCTAGAGTCGAAATTCTTCCTAGAGGACCTCACGATCCAGCCATGGCACAATGGACCGAGGTAATGAGGCGATAGGGGGGAGGTAGGGTGTCGACACCCTACAACAAGGATTTCTTCTACTTGTGGCAACGACAGGTCATTGCCCTAGATGACTATCCCTATGCAGGGATAGACTTCCTAGGAGATCCAGACATGCCACTTTCACCAGGGACTGCCTACGGTGGCATAGGTAAGTCAAATATTTTTTACATATTTCATTTTTTTGTATTTTTGTATAGTAGAACAAAAATATTCTTGGGATGGTGCTTGATTATACACTTGTGTAATGCAGATGCGGGTCTGCGACGTCTTGAAGGCTTCCCTCGACATTGATGGAGGAATCAGGAAGATGAAGCGACAAGAGGAAAATCAGAGAGAGTCCTACAAAACATGCAGGGAAACTTATCGCATTTGACTCACAGGATTCCCATGGTTCAGGTAGAGGATCTGCCTGAAGCCATGCAACGACAGGTGGTTGGTGTACCTAGGGCATGTGTACGAATCTTTCGGTGTCCTGCAAATTCTATGGTTTGTTACCATGACACACATTCGACGCCATAGGCGTAGATGTCGTGGGATATTGTAGTACCGACTGCATATGTGTATTGAGGGTATTAGCCCCAGTTTTTGTACTATAAACACCATATTTTTTGAAATATATAAAAATGGATCTTTGGCTTTACTTATATTTTACAATGTGTACATTGATGAGATGGTTTTCTTTGCTTTAGTTATGTGACAAATGCCAATCTAAAATGAAATTAGCATAAACATCAGATACATGATTAGAACTCCTAGGAATGTGATAATAGGTAATAAAATCAAACTGTCATTCTAAAAGACATACCTGTAGGAATCGTCGGAGTAAAGTAGGATCACACATGTGGTAACGACCATTCAATTGACGTACTACTAACTGGGAGTCCAGACAAACCTCTAAAGATCGAATACCATATGAGATAGCATCGCCCAAAATTTCTATGACAACACTATATTCAACCACATTGTTTTTGGATGGCCCTAGGCATACGCCACTTGAGGACACCAGTAGACCCTCGGGTGAGTAAGCCACCCAAGCAGTGGAAGCCAAATTTTGTGTATGACGATTGGCTTCATCTGTGAATCCTAGGTATATTGAAGACTTTGTTGACATCTTCCAACCAAATGAAAACTCGATAAGCAACCCAGAGATGAACAAGAAAGGAAAAAGATATATACACTAAATTACATTAGTATACATATATTCCCGCCCAAGCCTAGGGCTCAAGTGTAGTATATTTTCAAGTAGAGCCCATTTCTAGGCTCGACAAACCTATTCCCTTCATAATATTCTAACTCATAGGCTCATTTTTCTAGAACACGTCACACGATGTAAGGACCATGCCAAATAGGCTTAAAATTGCCCGCCCCCAGTGGTTCTTTGGCTTGATCATACAAGAGGACCAAGTCACCCTCGGCGTACAACTGAGGATAGACATACTTACCATACTATACCTTGACACGTTTTTTTTTCACCTCAATCGTCGTAGAGGTGTCTCAACGCTACTCATCAAGACTCTCTAGGTGTATAAGGCGTCGCTCGAGATCGAAAGTGTCAGGTAGGAGCGCGATTGACAACTTGAGAGAAGGGATTTTGCATTCAATAGGTAAAATCGACTCCACACCGTGTACTAACTGGAAAGGGGAAAATCCGGTGGCAGTCTTGACCGAGGTTTGGTATGCCCAGAGTGCAGGATATAGCTTGATATGCTAGTTGGATTTACTCTAACTGACGGTTTTTTGAAAAATGATCTTGAGAGACTTGTTGATAGCCCCTACTTTTCCATTTGACTGGGGGTAATAAGGTTAAGAATTACCATGTCTAAACCCCATCTTAGATGCTAGTTCTTCCATCATTTCATTCTGAAATTGACTTCCATGGTCAATGACAATCTCACTCGGGATACTAAACCGGGTGATAATCTGATTGAATATGAAGAAGGCGACAGTATTCCCATCAGACTTCACTGTAGGCATGGCCTTGGACCACTTATTAAAGTATTCGACGACCACGATAATGTGTTGATTCCCCCCAACCGAAGTTGGTTTGCAATCCACAAATTCCACCCCCCACTTGGTGAAGGGACCGACGATAATGACTCGATGAAGAGGGGTTGGATGCGATCATATTTTCCAAGTCAACACCTGGTAGGGGTGACACTTCTTAACCACTTCAATACAATATTTAAAGATAGTAGGCCAGAAATAACCAGCTCGCAAATTTTTTTGGGCTTTTGCAAGCCCAAATAGATGACCACCACAAGCCCCACTGTGGAAATCATTTAAAATAGACTTGACTTCTCCATGAGTTAAACAATGGAACAATATATCGTCTATTCCTTGGCGATACAAAGTGTCACCAACGATAGTATATTTCTTAGCTTGGTATCTTACATGTCGTTGGTCATCTCGTGAGAGATGTTGAGGGAACTTCAAGGTTTGAATATAGAGAACAATATCTCCATACCAAGGGTTAGACGACAAGACAAGAAAAATGTGTTCATCTACAAACGAATCAACATGGATAACATATTCATCTAATCGTGGAAAATCAGATATTAACTCCGCAAATACTAGGGATTTCTTGGATTTTGTGGAAGCGAAACCGAGATCAAACTCTTGTCAAATGACAATCCATTTATTATATTTCCCCCCTATGATACGTCTAGTAAGGACGTATTGAAATGGATTGACATCAACAACCACCATAGTCTTTCAAATTAATATATAATGACACAAACGTTGGACTGCGTGGACGACATCCAAAGTTATCTTTTCTATGTAGAATAATTAAGTTCAGGACCGACTAAAGTTTGAATAAGATAGTAGATGATGTGCTCGTGGAGCTCATCATCCTCCTAAACCAGAACCATACCAATCATATCCTCAGACACAGTGATATAAAGAAATTAATCTCTGCTATAGTCAGGAAGCTTTAGTAGAGGCATTGATACCAAGGCTTTCTTCAAAGCATCGAAGGACTCCTGGGCTCACTCATCCCAGATAAAAGAGGTGTCCTTATTCAAGAGACACATGAAATCCTTAGTGATATTGGCATAATTCACTATAAACTGACGAAGGAAGTTAGATTTCCCTTGTAAACCCTGAAGTTGTCTAATCATGCACAGGGAAGGAAATCGAAGTATTGCCTCAACCTTCAGTGGATCTACCATGATCCCTATCTCAAAAACTAGAAAACCCAAAAGACGACCGGACTTAACGCAAAATATGCACTTGTGAGGGCTCAACCAGATTCTATAATAACGACATCTTTCGAAAACAACCCGAAGGTGAGTAACGTGATATACTCTCTTGTGAGAGTGAGCAACAAGATCATCAAGGTAAGCTTCAACTATATGTTTAATATTGCGAAAAGCGAAAGTCACGACACGTTGAAAGGTTGCTCCGACATTTTTAAGGCCGAAAGGCATTTTTTGGTACGCGAAAGTAACCCAAGGACAAATAAATGTCGTCTTGTGTTGATCCTTAGGTTTTATTTGGGTTTGGTTATACTCTGAAAATCCATCCATAAAAGAAAATACTTCTCTTCCCGCACACTCGTCAATAATTTGATCGATGAAAGGTGTTGGGAAGTTGTCTTTAGGACAGGTCTTGTTCAAGTCACGAAAGTCTATACATACACGGATGGTTCCTTTCTTCTTATCCATAGGAACGGGGTTGGATACCCATTCGATCAAGGGAACCAGGTAGATGAAGACAACATTAAGTAGCTTCTCTAACTCTACCTTAATAGCAAGGGCCTTTCGAGGGTTGACAACTCTAAGACGTTGCTGAATAGGCTTATCATCCATATAAGTTCTAATCTCATGTTCGACAATATGAGGGTTGATTCCTAGCATCTCTTCATATGACCAAGCAAATACATCTCGATATTCCTGGAAGAGTTCGGTGTAGATCAGGATTTCTTCTCGTGAGCAATCCACACCGATATTTACATTTTCAACCTTGCTAGGGGTACGAGAGATGTCTATCGCGACGGTAGGAGAAATAATCGTGATTTTTCCTTTGGCATAAATGTTGTGCGTATCAAGTGGAACTACGGTGTGATCGACTATCTCACTCAAAGTAGATCGAGAGTCGTCTTGTTCGATTCTTTCAAGCTCTGGGAGAAAATAAGAGCAGTGATGCATATCATCCCAAGGTTTGTCAGAACCATTCATGGCTTCAATGATGGATTCGTCCAAAGGCAAAGTACCATTGAGGAAATAATGTGAACAAGACAACGAAGTATCCCACACAGGCCTAAGAACATGATCCTCCTTGTCCTTCGGTGAGGGAATAGGATCGAGATCGACAGAAGAGTCAAGAACAACTTGATACACAATCTATGTTGCTGATAGTGGCATGGACATTCTAGCATGCAACTGACCTTCACAAGACGGAGTCAGGGAAGGTAGGGTCCACGAATCACTAAAACAAGAAGTGTGAAAAGGAATGGACCTCCCTGTCGAGACAGAACTACTGGACATGGCGTAAACATGATGGATCAGTGCTGAGAAGTCGAAAGTACCCATAAGGGAAGAACACATTCCGGTACTGATATTCTGAGTTATCGACTGAGAATTTTCAATCACAGGGATCGACAGTCCAATAGATGCATTAGGACTAGAGCACACAAAGGATAATTGACCGATCGTCATGATCTTCCCTTCACGAGGAAATAAAATAGTACAAAAGACGGATGATACTATGATGATCATGGAACAAGTCCAATTACGTCCTAGAAACAAGTTATAATCAAGAGGCACATCAACTACCTCTACTTCCACCTCTATCATATTCCCACCTAACTGGATCGGAAAGGCAGGGAGAATACCGCGATAGTGAAAGGAATGACTGTAAAAAAAAGTCAACATGTTCGATGACTTGGACAGAGTTGGAGAAACGAGAGCTTTCCAAAAGACTAGGGACATCACACACGTAGCAACGCCTTCATCAACAACCACACATTTGATGGTATACTTTGAGTACTCCACATGGATTTGGAAAGCCACATGGTAAGGCAAGAAAGGCTTCACATCTATGATGTCAAACTTGATAACTTTTGAGCCACTGGGTTCTAGAGATCCTAAAGCAGAGAGTAAGGCATTCCTCTGTGAGGGACACATCTGGAGTACCTCCAAAGCCGACATCGCACAAGGGGTTTGACCCAGGTCCTCAACAATAGAGTAGTTCTAGGTGGCTCTAGCATTTGGATTATAGGTAGAGCACTTGAGTACTCCTTTCAAAATATAAGGTGGTGGCTCTGGCTTCTCAATCTATAAAGTCATCTTTAGAGGAGGAGGAGGATATTCTAGACCAGGAATAGCTTGTGAAGAGATATAGTCTCGAGATCGAGTGGCTACATGAACTTTCACATCGACCATATTGATACATAAATGGTCACCATCTTGCGACGATGGGTTTTGAATCCCACTAGTCGCATTTCCAGTGTTTGAGGAGCTCGAGGCTAGGTGCTGATTATCTAGGAATGGATTCTTCATAATGGTGGGTGATTGAGATAATAGCCTCACAGTGTCTGCAAGTTTGGGGCATAAATGGGTAAGGTGATCATCTGTGCAAAGCTTAGGGCATGAGTGGTGTATTGTGAATTTTGGATAACCCCTCAAGATAAGATTAGGCATCTTCAATATGCAAGAGACATTTCATTCAAACCATAATTCCTTCCCACTATGTGTTTGATGCAAGAGCAAAACAACCCCAAGTCAAAATTGAAATTTCGAGACCTTCCAGAAGATAGTGTGGCCGTGATGATGAGATTTCCTCAGATTCGATCAAGTTTGTTAATTGTTTGTTAGTGATATTCCAATTTCTATGGATCATGAGTGATATTAGGGATTTGATCAGTTCCTTTCAGTGATTCGATCCATATTGTATTGTGTCATTTAAATTGTAATACATGTTCTTAGAAAGGGGGGTCTACACAATGTAAAATTGAGGCTAGGCCAAGAGAGGTCGTATGTTTAATGAAATCGAGCTCGATATTAATCAAGCTCGATATTAATAGAGATTGTTTAATTTATGTATCCTTGTTTGTATATTGTGCTATCTTATTAATTATGGTTTAATCTTATGTGGTTGAATCCATGTTTGAATGCATGTGTGAGAGTGGAATGTGTAGATTTGTATCACAGGTCCAAGATGAGCAAGGGCATGACAACAAGGCATAAGTTGTTGGTTATTCGCAAACAGAGTCGAGGGGATTTCACAAACATTTGGGCAACCACATATTTCATTGACCTATTCAGGGAACATATGATCACTAATCATCGTGGATTAATGATCAAACATCATTATTGATGAATATTTTGTGCATAGATCAGACAGGGAGAGAACAATGATGACAAGTGAATTTCACGTAGTGTGTAACTGTTGGTCTTAGCCAATTATTGTGCGACGCAAATGAATTGCACATAGTGCTAAAACCATTGGTCCTAGCCAATGGTCGGGGGAAAAAAATTGATTTGCGCCCAGTGGAGTGCCGGATTTCCAAAGGTTCTATGATGGACAATGAGTGTGGAATTAGGAACGTCAAGGTGTTGGAAGAGGCAAGAGACATACGTTGCAAACTATATAAGGGGATCGAGGAATGACTGTAATGAAGTTCCTATGAACTTCATTTGGATGATTGAGATACAAGGACTCCATTTTATTCTAAGTGTATTGGTGGAGATGTCAAGTTTTATTGCTGTCTGGACATAGTTGTGGTCTATTTCATGGGCCCATAACCCATAGGTCCGAGGATCGAACCTTCAGAAAATTCGATTTGAAGGACCCCTAGATTCGGTCTTCATCAGTGTTGGCACACATATATCAAGTACATCCACTTCCATATTTAGGGCACGAGAGAACAAAGTCAGCAATATATAGTTTGGGTATCTCATTTAAGTATGTAGGTCTAATGTAGAGTTCCATCCAAAATCCATCCCCCTCATCTAACCATCGAAATTAATACCATGAAAGACCAATCTAGGAAGTAGGTTCAATGTAAAGTTCCATCCAAAAGTCAACCCTCCTAATTTACCCATCAAAATTGATGCCATGAAATATGAGTTTGAGAGACATTTTTTCAGGTGCTCCTTTGCTTCAAGTCCAATTTAGCATATAGTCTCTTGAAGCGACAAAATATTAGGCTTGTTTTTATAAACTAACCTTATGAGGGATCGTTGATTCGAGGCCATCCTAATACCTCTTGTATTGTGTGAGATAATGATCATTGACTCACTCTTTTTGGGGTTGTGATGCCAAGGGCCTCGAGGATAGTGAGTTGACAACCTAGGACTACTTCATGCTCTACATCTTGTTTAGGATGGGATAGGTGTGTTATGTTTCCCTCCATTGGGGTGCTTCAAAACCTAGATGTTCCAACTATTTTGTAACCTCTCGGGATTGCTATCTTATTAAATACATCTTAGTAGTGGATGGTGTTGTTAGGGATCCACTTATGCCCATTGGCCTAGGGGGTGTAGTTTGAGCCTCCACATTGATGATATCTACTACTATGATTTTTCTAGGGTGCAAGATGTTAGCTTTCGAGGTTAATATGAAAGTATTTACACTATGTTTGGGAGTGCTTCATGAGATTCATGATACATGGTGCATGATTTGTCCCTAGATGGCTTTGCACATTTGAGGTGGATTGATCAATGGTTTTTTGACTTTAGTTGGATGCTTTCATTTCATTCTTACTTGAAGCATTGGATATCTTCAAACAACTTGGCAACATTCTACACATTGGCCACATGGAAGAGATTGCTTTCTTGGAAACCGCTTTGTATTGAAGGAGGAGTGTTTGGCACTATAGAGGAGGGGGTTGAGCCCTAGACAATATAGGATAGCTTGGATGTTTTCATGGAGGAATGGATTTCAATTGGGGATTCTTGGGTTGCGATAGTGTTCAAGCAAGGGGAGTGGACCCAGTGGAGCATATGGCTTAGGAGGCACATTCCAAATTCCTTGGAGGCTTGTAAGAGGATCATTGGACACATCTTGTGGAGAACCATTGCATTGGAGCCTTGCTTATGTATGACATCACCTTGGAGCTTGAAAACTGTACCCTTGGATTGTAGTCCTCCACATGTGTGAGCCTACTTTTGGTTTTGTAGGTTGCTTGTAATGGTTTAGGCCCACATATGAATCATTGACCTCCCTTACCTCTCATATATATAAAGGAAGGAGAGAATCATTATCCATCATCATCAAGTACTATTTTCTTTGCACTTTCCTTCTAAAAGAATTTACATTGTGTTTAGGAGTGCTTCATGAGATTCATGATATATGGTGTATGATTAGTCCCTAGATCTAGGCTGATCCATATACAAGTGTTGTCTGATGCACTACCACTTGAAGGGGTACCAAGAGGGTTACAAGGGTTGCCAAAAAGTGTGTTCTTGAGTACCATTTGTATTTCTTGCGTGCATGACTCTCTAACTGTGGGTTTATGCACGTAACGACAGATCTTTGTAACTTTAAGACGTTAGAATACATCTCTACCCTTAAAAAAAAATTAACCCACAATTTTCTACCAAGGAAAGTGATCTAATACCACTTGTAGTATTCCAGATATAAAATAGTATGCAGAACAAAAATATTTTAGCTAGAAATGATAGAACACAATGATATAACTAGAAGAATACCATAATAACACTAGAAAGAACACCTTGATTAACGATAACAATGATCACTTGCCTCTTCAAGGGGGAAACCTCCAATAGAGTAGAGCTCTATTACAATAATATCCAATACAAAGCTTCTCATACCCTCTAGTCCTATTTATACTAAATCTGTCTATCCAAAAGAACAATCTAGAGGAAGATCCTTCTAGAAGCGAAAGCTTCTATTAGGTATTCTTACATTTGACTTATTCTTCCTTATTGATAGGCCTTATTAATATTGGCCTTTATTACATGGAAATATATTATTCTACCTATGTGAGGGGTTAGGGAGGTTAGGTCCCTAACATGAATGGTAGTATGGGTGAATCAACCCATTTTCTGGACATGAAAAAACATGACAAGTAAGGGACAACTTGGAGGGATAATGAATTGTTGATTAGAAGGGATTAAAAATAGAAGTTTAGTTAGGAAGTGAAACATCACTTTTGCCTTGCCCCTTATCTACCTTAAACAATTAAATGGACACTCTAAATATACTAGTTGTTGTAATTAACCCAATGTTTGGTAGTTATCGATTCTAGGTAGGAATCAATAATAATACAAACTGATATTTACATAGAAATCAATTAAAATGAAACTAAAACTAGATTTCACCATAAAGAAATCACACATCAATCACGATAAAACTCATAATTGATGGAATCAATAACAATACAATTTGATATTTACATATAAATCAATTAAAATGCAACTAAAACTAGATTTCACCATAAAGAAATCACACATCAATCATGGTAAAACTCACATCAATCATGATAACACTCATAATTGACGCATGGATTTTACACTAGAAACCTAAAACTTGAAAACTAGCCTCAAATTGTTTCTAAATGTTTATTTCGACAATTTGATGTTAATTGACGCATGGATTTTACCCTAGAAACCTAAAGCTTGAAAACCAGCCTCAAATTGTTTCTAAATGTTTATTTCGACAATTTGATGTTACAATGCAATGTGTAAGCTCATGGGCCATTCCATAATTTACAAAACCAAAAATTGTTTCTAAATGTTTATTTCATATTTAATATTTTAACATCACTTATTTTTTATTTATTACTGTAATTCAAAGTATGGCGTATTACACTAATGCTTCATGAAATTTGATCCAATATGAATAAAGATCAACAACATTTCAGTATGAATGAGTAATGGATTCCAACATGAACGAAGACAACAATGCCTTGTTGAGTGGCCATGTTTCTCAACATTATGATAACAATACAATAAAATACTCCTACATTAAAATGTCAAATCGATAACACGTCTAATGTATTTCTCTAGCACTAATACAACAGAAAATTGGTTTCTTCAAAAACAACATACCCTAAGCATTATATTATGCATTCAAAAAAACATGTCGACAATTGAATGGTATTGATAAAGGGACTAGAAACTCATATTTCATCATATAATTGATTCCCACTAATGATTGGAGTAGTCTTAAAGATTCCAAAGTGCTTTACCCTTACATAAAATCTACAACATTTCATTAACAATGGTGTATAAAGGAATTGTGATGTGAGAGCCATCTATTAGAATTTATAGCTATAATATAATATACGTATCATCTTAGGATTGAATTAAAACATAATTGGATGGAAAATAGGTTGAATCCATGTGTCTTAAAGATAAGGTTGGGTCCCAGTATTTGCTTGGACCATCTGAGCAAAGTGTATAGTTAACTGCCAGCCAACTCTTCCTAAATCAATCTTTCAAGGGACGATGGTAGTATGTGTGACTTAATACAATTTTTTGAACATAATCAAACACAACAGGGAAGGCGTACATCCCAACAATTACACAATGGCTTGAATGGGTGATAAAATTGTTGATTACAAGGGACTAAAAATAAAAGTTCAATTGATAAGTGCAACAACACCTTTTCTTTAGCCCTCATTATCCCATAAACAATTAAATGGATAGTCTAAATATAATAGTTGTAATTTAGTGATTGATATCAATCATTTCTAGGTGGGGATCAACAACAATATAGTATACATTGATGAGGAAAATTATACTACGGAATAATTTTATGAATTAACTTATATAATATTATAAATTAAAAGGTATAATAAATAATAATAATAATCTAATTTTAAGGTCACGACACCAAATTGGCGTATGAGACCCCCCTTTCTATGGGACAAGGGAACCCCTCCCTCCAACGATTTGTCTGCTAAAGCCTATGGAAGTGTACATATCCTACCCCCCTCTGGATTTGAACCTATGAACTCCAAGGAGGAAACACTTGCTCTTAACCATTAGGCCCACTTAAGTTGTACTTCAATGTAACTACAAATTAAATGTGATACAAAAATTATATAATATAATATTACTATACAATAATGTAACAAGAATAATACATTATTAAAGTTTATGGTGGGCTCACAATGCGACACTTTTGAAAGATAAATGGATGTTGCCAAAAGTGAGTACAACCCTACCATTGGCACATGCAACAGAAACCATAGAGGAACAAAAAAATATGAAACAACGGGTTCCCTCCTTCCCTTCTCTGGATTATCCCATGCCATGGGGATACTTCGACGGTGCCATCCAAGGACACCCTCCCTCAATTGGAGTAGGTGTAGTTTTATTCTTAAACCATAATCATTATATTAACATTAGGTATGCTCCAGGAGGAAGTTCCAATAATAAATCTGAACTCATAGCTTTATGGACCCTCCTCGAGACAACAAAGCAATAGGACATCAGGAAGCTTTAGGTCACGAAAGACTCAAAATTGGTGATTGACTGGGCTAAAGGAAAAATCTCTATTCAGAACATCAACCTGGTCAATATTACACAAGACATAAGACTTTCCTTCCAATCCTTTGATTGGTTTTCTTTCCAACATATCTTGAGAGAACTAAATGTAAAAGTAGATGAACTCTCGAAAGAAGCTCTACAGCTACAAAGAGGGGCCTTTGGGTACTACAAGTACTTTGAAGGAACTGAAGCAGAAGCAATGGAATTTAAGTTGTAATTATTCAAAGGAAAGGATGGAAAATATGCAAGGAAAACTCAGAAAGTACTAAATGTTTTTCCAACATATAGAACATAAATGCGGATGTAGTTACACGACTTTTTTGTAATTGTGAGGATGAAAGCATTTTTAAGGTAGTTTGGTAAGTTTGGAACACATATATTCTATGAATATAAGAATCTTTTTTTCTATGGAAAAAAAAAACAATACGTTATTAATATATAATGGAAGTGCACATTATTATTTATATATAATAATATTGAAGTACTACTAATGTAAAATATTCCATATTGAGTATTTTGAAAATATTTAACATATCTTGAAATGACATCACCAAGATCTTAACTAAGTTCACGTGTACATATGATTAAGTATTGTGAAATGGAAACATGTCACATAAACATTCTTGATTTTTATGTGTCCAACTCAACGATTATTGTTAACTTAATTCTTTGAAATTTAGGTTTTTCTTATAAGGCCCATTTTAGCCCCAAATTTGCTCTAATATGGTCCACTCAATTTGCAATGTTGGAAAAACTTATTTGTGCTACATGGACTATTTGACACTCTTTTTTACCATGTGGCTCCAATTTTGTTGTTGTATTGGGAAATCTTATTGCCATTCTTCCCCTGAAAGCATTCAGGCTTGTGGCATCTGTCTTGCTTCTTCCAACAAGGTGCCTCAATATGCCCTTTCTTCTCATAGAATGAACATACTTCAAAATTCCTCCAATCGATTGGCTTGCTAATTCTTCTAAGTATTCAAACTCTTCACTTCATTTCCCTTCTTTTCACTACCATATCATTTGTTGTTGCTATCTCTTTTGACGAGGAGGCCAACTATGCAACATCTTTCACCTTCACAAATTGATCTTGGTGGTCATGACCTTTTATTTTGTACCACTGAAACCCAAGCCTTCATGTTTTTTCCCCTTAGTTTAGCTATAATGGGGCTTATGATGCCTTAACTTCTCTTTCCCAACCCTTAAATATTTTATCCGATCTATATTAAGTGCTTGGAACCAATGGCTCTAGTATGCTTTTCAAAATCACCAAAATTCTCTTGGGAAATGTATAAGGAAGGTGCACTTACCATGTTTGTCTCAGTGATGGTAATAACTTCTAAAATGGGAATATAAAGTTGCTTTCCTTTCCTAGTTTCCTAGATAACTTCATATAGCTTGGCCAATGCCTTATTCTCTCCAACTCTTAGTGCAACTGAGATATCATCTGAGTGAACCTATCCTCTTTCCCATGTGAACATGCAGCCATCCCAAATCTGTCGGCTCCACAGAGAAACTGGAGATGCTCTTGATGATTCCATTGGATGAATTGAGGTCGAGAATGCCAAATTGAAGGACCGGGTCAAGGAATTGGAGGAATCTTTAATTCCTATGCCATTGCTTGCTAGTCCTTTAGCAATAGCCATGCCTGCCACCCCTGTAGCCAAGTTAAAAGGATTCTCTAGCCTCATCACATCATGTAGAGGATATGTTGAGAATAATATCAAGAAAATAATGGAACTGATTGTTGAGGTGTGGGAAACATCACAAACCATGGCTTCCCTTGGAAAGGGGGCATATAAATTGCTCGAACATTTGCAGGTGGAATTAAAAGATGAAGAACATTTCTATTTATACATGATCCTTCCTTTTGGCACCATTGTCAACAACATGACATAAACGAGAAGAAGACAACAAGATCTCCCATCCAAAAACTGGATCACTCAATTAAATGCATGCTAGAAAGAAAAAGTGAAGAACCTGCATCTCATTGTCCAGTCATGTGAGCAAGCCATATCAAAGAAAAAAAAAGTATTCATAAAGATGACCATAATAGACTTATCCGAAAGGACCAACGAATTCCAAGACCCCAACTTAATCGTCAATTCCTTTCCCTTAACTAAGAAAGCCTTCGATAAATAGGTTGATATTTTTAAGGGGTTGTCTTTGGAAAAGTTTTACAACATCCTTGAATATGGTGAAGATGACGTCGACAACTGGATAGTCGACTATTCAGTACAGAATGAGAAAATTGATCAGGCTCTACGTAATCTTTCTATCGATCTAAGGGAATTAGAAAATGACCTTTTCAACATAAAAATCTGGAATGAGATCATCATCGCTCCAATGAAAAGCTACATTGAAGAATGGATTGAAAGGGAATTGAAGGAGGTCGTCGACGAAAGGAAACAGGAAGTTGCCACAATTCCAGTAGCCGTTGACGACAACAATAAAAAAGGCATCAGCAAGAAAATAGCAAAAGGGGTGATATGTACCATCATTGTAAGTCTATACTGATCACATCCTTCTTTGTTTATCAACCCAATTATTCCACTTTTAAAAATAGAAATGTCTAGCCAAAGACTGATACCTTTCAATTTTTTCTTTTCAGGTATTACACTCTACCATCGCCCACTTCTTCTTTCCACAGTCCTATTTCTTGTACATATTTCTCTTATGGTCCGCGGGAGCCCCAATCTCAATCTATATGATAAATGAATTTAAATTTTTAGGAATATGTAACAGACAATATTATTTTTTGATATATTTCAAATAAAATTGTTTTTTATCTCCTTTTATATTTATGTCCTCATAAATTTTTATCTTCCACTATGCTGAATGTCAAGAAATTGTGTTTATTTAATTTGAATATAACATTTTTTTGTCCTGCCACATATAGAGACAAAATAGACATAAATTTTGAACATAGAAAAATAGATTATATAGTTTCAAAAAATATATGGGACTCTAGATGCCATGTGTCATTTACTGCATGGATACCACCCGTGCTTCATGTTGATTGCCACATCTCCGCTGCAGTTTCCATTTGCCTCCACTACTTTTTCCCATCCCTGTGCATTTATTCCCAATTCAACTCGACAGGGACTACGCTGCCATGCAACACTTGTTTTGTCTGGGTGTCATAGAATCAACTTTATAGGTTGATGATAATAATAGATAATAAAATAAATATATCTTCTTTCCGTCAATTAGATCCCTAAAATATTTACACTGAATATATTTTAGACCGTGATAGATATCATTGTTGAATTAGAATTCAAACTACATATCAAAATTGTCAATGCCCAAGAAATTCATATGGATGATAGATCGTTGACGTCTAACAATGCCGCCATAGAAATTTTGAACAACTATTGTATGAGATATTATGTTGTGCTTGTAATATTTTATCAACAAGAAATATATCCAGATATATATTTGGTTGGAAA
>ML804129.1:302420-317922 GCA_009831015.1 Picea engelmannii
TTGCATGTCCCTCTGCCTCCTGTAGAGTCTGTCGATCCCAGACATGCCTTTTATGGCCTACTGCAATGTCTTTGGGAACATCAACTGGAGCTATGGGATCAACTGGATCAATTATTGTCTCCCTCTGAACCACTGAAGGGGGAGAAGGTATTGTCTCTTCATTATTCTCAAATAGTTCGACTCCCTCTGAAGTCAAGTGACTCCCTCTAAAGTCATAAGGATAAACATATGTCCTGGAGGAATTGTGACATCATCCTTTTCCTGTGTTGCTATCCTGGAGACATCCCATGTCTTCTCAGGTACTCTACTGCCTCTACAATACTTTTTTGGCCTCTCATACTAGGATAATAAACAAGATGGCCTCTCATAAGGATAACAACCAAAATGGCCTCTTGTACTAGAATAATAACCAACCAAGAAAAAAATTGGACTCTCTTACCAGGGACAATGGTCCAAGTCATGAGGGATCCCATACCAGGGATAATACCCTTCATTATCAAAATGCAAGCAACTACATGGTAATAATGAAATCAAATAAGGAATATAGTACAAAACTTACCTTAGTCTACAATCATGCTCAATATTGCTTTTGGTCCTCCTGAGAAGGATCAGAAGAAGAAAGCCTCAACTTTCATGTCTTCATATTTCTGAGGTGGGTCTGGATCAACGTAAAAAATGGAGGCATGTTGTCTTCCTCTCTTCATGGTAGGACAATTTCTCGCAAAGTGTCCATACTTTTCACATCTGAAACACTGGATATTTCATTTGTATTTTCTATGATCATGACATGAAGATGATGAAGTCTTCTTGCCTTTGAATGCTTGACTGAAGCTTCTTCTATTTCTTCTTCCTTTCTTTGCATGAAAAGAAAGAGCATGATTTTCATCATGAGGGGAGGCTTGCACTCTAGCTATAAGTATGATTTCTTCCTGGGTACAGTCTGTCCATAGACGATCAAAAGTAAGTAGTTCTTCTCTACCACTGATACTTTGAAGAAACGGTTCCCAATGTCTTGGAAGAGCATTGAGAGTGGTCAAGACAAGTCCTTAGTCTGATATGATTTCTCTAATGGCACCTAGCCAATCTCTGATCTCTGAAATCTTCATGAAGAAGGTAGAAACAATGTCAGCTTTTGTCATCTTGATATTTTGAACCTGGCCCTTCAATGTGAGAGCTCTGAGGGTGTTGTTAATCTCAAAAATATTCTTAAATGCTTCATACATCTCATGAGTTGTCTTTAGGTTGGAAATACAAGGTAGGATATGATCTCTTACTGAATAGATGATTATCTTCCTTGCCTTGACGTCATCTCCCTTCCATTCTTTTATCTCTTCATTGGTAGTTGTTTTTGGTAGAGAATTTTGTATCACACTCAATAGGTCATCCTATTCTAGGGTGATCTATAGTATTGACTTCTAGGAACTGAATTTGCTTGATCCATCAAACCTATCTTCCACCAAGGTTCTGTTCCTCATGGTTTGCAAATTCTTCCACAAACCCTTAGCAACTAGGCTAGGAAACCTAACGACTAGTCTAGGCTACTAGATTTTAGGTTTTGTTGGACTTATGACTACCAAAAATGAGCCTTTATAAGGTCACATGAACACTGGTGAGCTGTAGAAACCCTAGAACTGAATTTTTTGTAGAAAATTGCGGAACCCTAGAAACCCTAGGGCCAAAACCCAAAATTCTCGAAATTGCAATTTGAGAGTCTCTGGAGGTGTGCTGAAGGAGGTCATACACTCCTATGCCAAAATTATCCCCAATTTTTAGTGTAGGGTGTTGAAACAACCAAAAAAGGAGAGGGCCATACCTTTTTCTAGAAACCCTAGAAGGGTCATACGGTTTTGGAGCTGGGAGGTGACGGTTTGCTAGAAGCTTTTGAAATGGTTTCTTTCAAGTCCTTTGCTCTAATACCATGTTGAGTTTTCACTATGTTAGGCTCAAGCATGAGGTTTATTTCATTTATCATTTACTTGAACCATAAACAAATGCAACTATACCATACAAAAGTGTTGCAATAACCAAGATCACAAGACAAATTACCATGCACATGAACATAATAAATATCCTAGGAAAACCCTTCTCAACAAGGGAGAAAAACCCAACAATATTTTTCTATATTCTCAAGAGAATATCCCCCAACCATAAACCCTAATGCACACAAGAGGGTGCTTCTACAACCTTGAAACTAGCTCCCGAGAGAGGTGTGCACTTCAACCTTACAAGTGTTGCTGAAATTTCCAAATGACAAGTGACAAGTGTGAGAGTGTGTGTTTCCTCAATGGGAAATCGCCTCTATTTATACAAGACCAGACACAACAATAGGTGTGTCTATTGTCATAATATGGCAACCCTCAATAACTCAGTAATATAATTTTTTATTACAATAAAAATTAATTATATTTCACATATGGTGGGGGTGGATTGTACCCTTTACATCATAATTAGGGTTACAAGTAAATCTTACACTTAGACAATATAGAAAGGGATCCACACGTCCACTAGTGCTCAGACACTAGGGACACATCCACTTGTGCTCAACTACAGGGACATCATACTCAACACATCTCTATCTCAACTGAGTCCACATGAGAATCATCTGGAGTAGCATCTCCATCCTGACTGAACTGAGTCCACATGAGTACAAAATCAGGAGACCACATCAACTCAAATCTCATAGAGGAGAATGATACACCCATGACATGGGCACACTCATCACATGGGCTCTCATAGGTCGAATCAACTCAGTCCAGAGGAGAACGTATCCTGGAGAATGTCACATGATGCTGTAAACATCAACAACTATTAGATACAACTATACTCTATAGTTATGGATGCATATAAAAATAGTTAACAAGATTTTACATATTTTATCTATCTAATATTCATGGTGGGTGACTACACACTTGCAAAACAAGTGAACATAAAAGTTGGATTTCTGGAGGAGAAGGCTTTAGAATCAAGGGAATTAGACACAGTTGTTGGAATTTCATAATAGAGTATGACATCGCCAAATTGGAGCAAAAAATGAATGGTAAATCTGAGAGTTTCGGTTTTGGAAAACAAACTTCGCACACTTTGTCCTATTTTAGAATTTCTACAAGAATGTGTCTGGAAGAACATGATATTTACATATTTTCATTTAGCATTTATTTTCTAAAATAACACTGAAATGTGCCAAGAACTAAATGCTAACTTTCACTTTTGAAACACTAGAATAAAGGCTATTAAACAACACCAAGTTGACATTGAAATATAGAAGCCACATGAGGCAAAATTGAACAACTTCCCTCAAAGATTCGGTTCTTTAATTGAACTTTGCACATTTTGTTTTGTATTAGAATTTTGGTTATGAATGTGTGTTTATAAGAGATGTATATTTGCATAATGTCATTAGCATTTGTTTTCAAGAATATTTTTGTGAAATGTTTATTTTTTTCTCTAAGAGAAATCCAATTGTCAAAGTTAACTTGGCCACTTTTAATATTTTTATTTATTAGATATTAATTATTTTTTTTCCCGACAATGTAGTTAAAACTAGTTGAAAATATCTAAAATCAAAGTAACATAGAAACTCATGGATATGGATTTTTGTCCAAAATAAATCATGAAATTCCAATTTACAATAGAAATTTTGGTAAATTATGGAAAAGTAAAGATAATAAAGTATCTTTGAAGTGCTTCACAAATTTGTCATTTTTAATGTGTATTTTTCCAAATTTTTAAGGATTTTATATAGAGTTGTAAATTATGCTGCAATAATAATATTCAAAGAGAACCTAAAAACCATACATAGTAGATTAATGAAGTTATTTGTTCAATATAGTTCAATACCAAAGAATGTAAAATCATTTGAGAGCCAACAACAAGATTGATTCCTTGGAAAACTCGCTTTAGAAATGTCTTATTGTTAAGTCAATAAACTTAGATTTGAATTCATTTAGTTAAATACTCTAGGCCCAAGACAAATGCTAAGCCACGACCTTTCAAACAATGCTTCTATTCTACTTGATGGTTGGATTGTGACCTAGATTCATGCTTTGCTGTAATATTCTGGATATAAAATAATATGCAGAACATAAATATTTTAGCTAGAAATGGAAGAGAAACAATGATATAACTATTACAATACCAGAATAATACCAGAATAACACCATGAAGAGCACTTTGATTACTAATAGCAATGTTCACTTGCCTCTTCAAGGGGGAAACCTCCAACAAAGCAGAGCTCTATTACAATAATATCCAAGACAATATTTCTCATACCCTATACTCCTATTTATACTAAATCTATCTATCCAAAAGAGCATTCTAGAGGAAGATCCTTCTAGAAGCAGAAACTTCTATTAGGTATTCTTACATTTGACTTATTCTTCCTTATTGCTAGGCCTTATTAATATTGACCTTTATTACATGTAATTATATTATTCTACCTACGTGAGGGGTTAGGGAGGTTAGTTCCCTAACATTTGCATTGAGAGAAAATTCCAACTATTCAAGAAATTGGTCTTAATGAATCTAATGTTATAGATTTTTATACAGCATGGGTTGTTGTTTCAAAATAGTTACAATATCCTCTATTAGATCCTATGATTGTAAACAATGTATGCATTTTTTGGATTGGGGCAATGGATTCATAATCCTACCCAAAATCATGAAAATACTATTGGAGCTTATCTAGGAGGTGACATATTTCCAATACTCAAAATATTCATATTTATGGGTGAAGGCACACACTCCTACTATTCAGGAACTAAATGTAGATCAAGAGGTCACTGGCAAAAACTTGGTTAGGCTCTCTTTTTCATTTAATTGTTTCTATTAATAGTTTTTTTATTATATGATGGGTGAAGATAACCAATTTATAACCATTCCCAGTGATTTATTGGCTACTGCAATGGTCATATCACATCACTTATGCGATGTATAACAACACCTTTTTATTTTCCTTTGACGAGGTTGAATAAATTGAGTAAATTATATTAGAGTTTCATAGGAAGAAGATAGATTTACTTATTTATAAACATTGTAATGGTCAATTTGAGCATAGAATATGGTGTACACTAGGGAAAACATAGAGAGTTTATATGAAAAATTTACTCATGAGGCTTTGGAATTGAGGATAAGGGCATGGAACTTCCTATTCTTCACACTCTTTAAATTATATCTATAGGACCTTCCCTCTCTCCATTTCTTCCATCTAACCAAAATAAAAGGGGACTTATGTATTATAATGTTGCATTAAACATGCTTTAACATGAAAATAAAAGATGTAAAGAAGATCAAGTGATGTAGAGGGCCATGAGGGTCTCTCAAGAATATTCCACACCACGGGCCCATATACTTCACAGATACATTGGATCTAGAGATGGATTGGGCTCTAAGGTCCTTATGGAGCTCCAAACAAGGAGGATTTTTCTTGAACTATTTGAAGAGAAACACCATAAGACATCCACTACTAGGATAATTCCAATCTTCTAAAACAAAATATTTTTGGAGGTTCTACTACTTCCAGGGTTCAAATATTGGAAAAGTTTATATTATTGAAGAAGCAATCATTTTTACTGTTAGATGCAGGTGATTTACCTACACCAACAACAAACAATTTCATTATGGGAATTTCGTAAGAAAAATATTTGCATGTGATTGGTTTAAATAATTTACTCGACAATCGTGACAATGAAGGGTCATACTAATAGAGCAACAATCCTACATCTCTACTAGACTCAAGCCTTGTGACATGCCTTGAAAAATATGACTTTCTTTGTTCCATAATGTTGATCATAGATGCTTACTGAAATGGTTGCATTGGGTATGGAATCATTATTGGTCTACTACAAAAATTCAACATGACCCTCAATAGCATGTTTGGCAGAGCCATCATTATAGCACCATTTAAAATAATCAAATGTAAGGGGTATTTTTAATTGACCAAGGTGTTCACAAGATATAAAAATGTACAACTCTTTCTCGTTGTCTAAATTTATAGATTATATTTGGAGCATGATATTCATGATGTTACAATACAAGGCCTGTTAGAATATGATGGATGTGCTAATTTGACCATAGAAAATATCACTATTGTCACCCAACCATAGGATGAATCCACCCCCGAGCACCTTAACCTTGACAGATAATCATTCTGGAAGCAAACCCTAGGATAGATAGCCAAACAATATAGCACACATCTCTCCAAGGATAACACACCAAAAAAGAGTAACAAGAGATGATCAGAGAATCCAAACCATAACCAAGAGAGAGTCTAAGCCAAAACCAAAATCTACTAGCTGCAGCAGCTGAAACAATATCTCTCCTCCTAACTTGCGCACAAACTGGCCAACTGCAGTGCGCACAAGTGTTGCTTCTGTAGTTCTGAGAATACTTTCCAGAATGAAGATTGGCCTCCTATATTTATACTAAATCTGACAGACTACCTAGGTCGACTTCTCATTCTGGGTGCCTATTTACTTAGTATATAATATTTCCTTTAGCCAACTTCTTCTCTTGGAGGATAATAACCTAATACAAATTATCCTCTTGAGCCGACTTGTCTTCTAGGGTTGTTAGCCAACTAATTTGGGTTTCTTATTTCTTCCCATAATATTCTATTCTCATTAGGTTTACACGTGGAGGTAAATGCCTCCCATAGCTACCATAATATCAACACTCCCTCCTAGATAGGGAGGTATTGAAGGTAATGGTCTTGAGCACAAATATACCATTCACCCGGTAGCATCAACATAGTCGTATAGACTATCTCATGACTAGATCATGAGCATCATCATCAGTATCAATTTCATCATTTGCATCATCTCTCAAAACCATACTCCATCTGAGTAATCATACATGATGTTGGGTAAGTCACTCACTCCATAGAGTGACACAAGAGCCATTCTTCTAATCCATACATATGTCTTAGAAGAATAAATGTCCTGAACCATTTTTCATTTGGGAAATCTCTGTCCATTGATCATCCATCTAGCTGATAATCATTTCCAACACTACTGATAGTCTTCAAGGAAATTAGAACAATGTCATTCAATAGAACACAACTATGTCTGTCCATAGTAGGACACAACTACAATATAGTGGTACACTGCCACACCAAGTAGCACACAGATACTTGATCAGTGACATATAGTCACAATCAGTGGAACACATCCACCACAATAGTATACATCTACTGTCTAGAGACATACAGTCTCCATAACAATCATATAATCTGATATCAACCTGCACAAAAAAAACATTGTTATGATATAAACTGAATCATCTGGGCCATTCTTCCACTCACATCTGTGAGATCTGGAAGAGAATCTACCCTCGAAAGGTAAATGATGAGATATATGGACTATTCTTCTCAAGCAAGGAAGAATATTTGTCCCAATTTTTTAGCCTGGACCATTCCTCCAACACTAAACAAAGTGCAACCTTGAGAGAATGAATCTACTCTAGGGAATGCCTATCCCTGATTGTTGAACCTGGACCATTCACCTATCTGGGCCATTCCTCCGGCACTAAACAAAGTGCAACCTGGAGATAATGAATCTGTGCTAGGGAATGACTGTTCGAGCCATTTCCTAAGGAAATGACTATCCCGCACCAACCTCCAAAATGGACCATTCTTCGAAAATTATCACAACTGTGAGCTTCAAAAGAATGATTGTCCAGCGAGGCAGACTAGTCTTCTTGACCACTACTGAGAGTGACCGTCAAGAAGAGAGACTGTCCTAGACCATTCCCCATGTTAACCACAAGGAATTTTTTTGTCTATGGTACATTAGCAATCCATTGAATCATTTTCATTATGAAAATGACCGTTCGATCTGGACCATTTTCCAAAATGGAAAATGCCTGTTCGTCAGAAATCTCAACCACTTTCTGAATTGGAAAGGAACTGCTCATCCTAGACCATTTTTCGAACTAAAAAATGATTGTCCATAAATCAATAACACATCAATGCTCCCTCCCAACCTAGGAGTCATCTATTCCTTTTTCAATAAGGAAGTCATCTCTTCCTTTTTCAATAAGGAAGTCATCTCCATGAGCTCCATCTTGAGTACGCAAACTCTTTCATTTTGGAAAGAGGATTTACCAAAAGTGGTGCTATATATTGGAGAACCACTTTCTCTTTTCTGGACTTCATCACAGAGAATGTAATGCTTGATATCAATGTATTTCAGTCTTTTTGGAACACTGGTTTTCTATGAAGGCTTCATATATCTCTGATCATTATAATATATCATTGTTGGATTCATATTTTGTTTCCTGCTACTCATAACATCGTGGCAAGGATAAAACTAGAACATATCCAAGTGATACTTCTTCTGCCGTCATGAGAGCTTTATCATGGATTGGAAATTCATCATCCTTGAGTTCTGAGTAACCATTCTGATATAGTATCTCTGTTATAGAAGGTTTTTCACCACACTTCTGTTGTGCATTGGAGGTTCTCTACCAAGTTGTCTTCTTTCATCTGCATACAAGGGTTTCTTTCTGGTATACCTTAAAGCCTTGAGGTTTCTCTTCATACGCTATTTGTTCAATTATTCTAGAGAATAGTCTTTGCATTTATCTGATGTAAACTCCAACCCATGGATATTGCAGACGATATAATGGCTCATGTATAGGTATGTCTGGTTTACTGGAACAAACAATCATCATAGTATTCTCCCTCCATCTGGGAGAACCTCTAGTTATGGATCTCACAATGCTTTCATTCATAAGTCTTCCATACACTATTCTTCATCACAACTTTCAGTTCCTCTGCTTGATTTCTTCTAGTGACTTCATATCATGTTAGTATTCTTGTGATTCTCGATACAATGATTGGTTGTTCTGGATTTTCTTTCTTTCTTGGAATCTTCATGTTCTTCCTCATGTTTCTCTTTAGGTCTTGGGTCCATGGAGTTTTCTATAGATTCCATGCCCTGAAGATTTCAACTTATTTCTTTCACCATAGGATCATGGATGTGGATGGACAACCATGGATACTTTAAGGGTTCTTTTCGAAGAAGACTTCTTCTAAAGTCACTTTGAACACATGTTGTTTTTCATGGTTGCTACCATGGATAGATACTTCATCATCTTCAATGAATCATTAGGATTAGCTCCCTCCTAATCCTTTCTTCATGCATGAATGCATGATCTTCTTTTGGAAATATATAATCGGCTCCCTCCATCTAACAGAGTCCACGCCTCTGTCTGCATCCTTATTGCCTTCTGCAAAGTGTCATAAGTCTTTTTCCAATTTTCTCTTGATTGTTGACTTCTTTCTGTCTTCACTTCTTCTAGGTTTCTTCAAGATTGATTCTGATTTCGGCTTATCTTGTAGCTGTTAATTATGTAATAACTTCCACATGAATTGTTACCAGGGTTTGTTGATGTACTTCATCCTTTCATGTGTATTTCCTGACTTGTAGTCATTGTGATAGCAATCCTTATCTTGTTGATATTCCATAGGTATAGTTTATCTTTGAACATATTATCTTCTAGGAAATAGATATGCAAGATATGTACATAAAACATGGTATGTAAAAGAACTATGAAGAGTATCATTACCTTGTCTTAGAAGAAGAAGTTTGTTTTGTCCTGCTTGGATTTCTTTGAGGGTTCCCTTTGTTTGGAAACTGATGCTTTGTGTGTTTCCTTCCTTTTCTTTAACTCGAGACAATGATTCTTGTAGTGACCATACTTTCGAAAATTGAAGCATTGTATTCTTGACATATCTTTCTCTTGATTTGGTTTCTTCCTGGAGCCAAACTTATTTTTATTCCTGAAATCCTTGAACCTTGTTGTGAAGGATTTATCATCGTACTTCTTTTGGGGTTTCTCTTTTGCATTGATCCTTGATTCTTCTTGTGCACATAAGTCTAAAGTTCTTCAAATGTGGGATACTCCTTCCTTGTGTTCATGCTTGCAACAAATGCATCCCATGTCTTGGGAAGACCATTGTACTATATTTACCAGTTCCTTCTCTGAAATAATCTCTTCAATAGATTTTAGTTGATCTCTTAACTGAGAGATTCTCACAAAGTATGATGTTATGTTGTCATCATCATTCATCTTAGCTCATTCTTCAGGCTCATTACTTGTCCAATGTTTCTGACTGAGAAGAGGTTTTTTAGGGCATCGTACATCTTCTTAGATGAATCAATATGGGAGATGTAGGGTATCAGGTGGTCTTTTATATAATCCACTATGATACTCATGGAATTGATGTCATTGTCTTTGAACTTCTCCATAACTGCAACGTTCTACGGTTCCTTTTCTTTTCCTTCTTCAAACTCTGGTTCCACATTCCTTTCACGATATCAAATACTTTATTCTTGGCAAGGATGAGATCAATCCTTGTCTTCTATGCTATGAAGTTAGAAGCCTGATCTAACTTGTTTTATGACTTCATATAGTAATTCATGGTTGCTTTGACTTCGTCAACCCTATATTTGACCAAAAACTCAAACTTGACGTCTTAGCTTGCTGAGAGTACCATGATGTGCGCTAGGCTAGGGCGCACTAGTCTATTAAAAAATTAGGTCAATCCCTTCACTTAAGATGCCTTAACAAGAGGGTTAGGGTTTCTTCAACTGCACCATCTAGTAACCCTAACGACAATGCTTTAGTCACTGCTCCTACTAGAAACCCTAGCGATAGTTCTTCAATGAGCTTAGTATCCTTATGGCTATGCTCCCTTCCAGTGGTTAGAATGAATGAAGGAGGTGTGGGCCCATAACCTGTTAGAATATGATGGATGTCCTTGTTTAACCATATACAATATCACTATTGTCACCCAACCATAGGCCGAAGCCACCCTCGAGCACCTTAACCTTGACAGAGAATCATTCTGGAAGAAAACCCTAAGCTAGATAGCCAAACAAGCTAGCGCACCTCTATCCAAGGATAGCACACCAAAAAAGAGTAACAAGAGCTGATCATAGAGTCCAAACCATAACCAAGAGAGAGTCCAAGCCAAAACCGAAATCTGTTAGCTGCAATAGCTGCAATGACAACTCTCCTCCAAACTTGCACACAAACTGGCCAACTGCAGTGCGCACAAGTGTTGCTTTTGCAGTTCTAATAATAATTTCCAGAATGAAGACTGGCCTCATGTATTTATACTAAATCTGGTAGACTGCCTGGGTCGAATTCTCATTCTGGGTGCCTATTTACTTATTATATAATATTTCCTTTAGCCGACTTCTTCTCTTGGAGGCTAATAACCTAATACAAATTATCCTCTGGAGATAACTTGTCTTCAAGGGTTGTTAGCCAACTAATTTGGGTTTCTTCTTGCTTCCCATAATATTCTATTCTCGTCAGGTTTACACGTGGAGGTAAATACCTCCTGCAGCTACCATAATATCAACAAGGTCAACTAAATTCACTACAAAACATAGATTTCAACTTTTTTTCAAGTTGTTACCCATTGAATATGTTAGGGCTTCCAAGATTGTGCAAGGAAAATCTATTTATGCCAGTGCTAAAGGCACATGGATTATGATTAGAGTGAACCCCTTAAATTTTTTTATATATAGAGATAGAGACATCTAGTTTAAGACTAAAGTGTTGGACTACAATTTTATTTAGACCAAAACCTACAAGAATTAATCTCCACCACAATTGTCAGAGTTAGGATCCACAAGAGGGGGTTAAACCATGTCATGAAACTCGTGGGAAGCACTAAACCCAATGTCCAACAATCTCCCCCCCCCAGTGCGTGTCAGGCGAGTTTTGAACTCGAGACCTATCACTCTGATACCATTTTTTGGACTACAATTGTTGTTAGACAAAACCCACATACATTAATCTCCACCACAATCACCAAAGTTAGGATCCACGAGAGGGGGTTAACCCATGTCGCAAAACTCATGGGAAGCGTTGAACCTAATGTCCAACATAAAGAATATATGTATCAATCCCAAAGTTGAAAAAAAATTGTAGAGAATTTGAAACCATGTGTGGCAATAACAAGGAAACAATATAGGAACAACTTGTCAAATAAAGGAAGCAAAATTCTATATACGAACACCTGTTTTTATCTTTCAAAAATTGAGTACACTAAATATACAGAGCTCTTTGACACACCAATGAACTCACTCCAATCTAATCCCACATATTGTGTTCAACCACTATTATGTCTAGTTTTGTTCAGTTCAGTAAACTTTAAGATCTAAACTTCAATGGATTACATACCAAAAACCTTGAACTAAAAATTAAAATTCTCATCATTGAAATCTTTCAAGCAATTATGAAAAAATATTACTTGTAGTCATATGTGAACAATAATATAGAATTCCCAAGGTCCAATAGAGTTGAAATCTAATCTTTGATATCATATGAAATCCAACATGCATAAATAAACACAACAATTTGCACATAATGAACCAAGCACAACATTTGGTATACCTGTAAGTATCCTTTCATTGTGGTGGTAGAATCAACATAAGGAACGAGTTGTGAGAGTATTACCTAGAAGTTAAAGAAATCAACTCACTTACAGTGCTGATGGATGTATAAATGTTTATATCTCGCTATCTACTCCAACTGAACCACAATTAATAACCACGACCATGTGTGTGAGATGACTCTCAATTTTTAACCTTTTCTTGATTTAGCATTTCCTTTAGTTCATTTTCAATAATTACATTTCCTTTTACTTTTTTCTTCTTTTATAAATTTTTACTTTAATTATTATTACCTATTTATTATTTTAAAATAATTTATTTATTATTTATTATTTATTACTTTAATTCAAAGTATGGGGAATTACACTAATACTTCAGGAAATTTGCTTCAATATGAATAAAGATCAACAACACTCAAAATATGAATGAGTAATGTGTCCAAACATGAATGAAGACAATAATTCCTTATTCAATCACCATGTTTCTCAACACTCCAACAACAACATAATAAGTTACTCTAACATTAAAATGTAAAACCAACAACACATTTAATGTATTTCTCTAACACTAATACAACACAAATTTCCTCTAATATGAATAAATATCAGTAACACTCAAAATATGAATGAGTAATTATGTGTCCCAACATGAATAAAGACAATAATGCCTTATTCAATGGCCATATTTCTCAACACTCCAACAACAACACAATAAGTTACTTTAACATTAAAATGTAAAACCAAAAAAACAATTAATGTATTTCTCTAACACTAATACAACATAGAATTGCTTTGTTCAAAGAGAATATATCATAAACATTACATTAAAGGCGTTGTCTATTTGTTCTACAAAATGTTTTTTTTTTTTTTTGTCGGATCCGATGACATAAATCTGCACGAAATCACTATTGTTTGTTGTTTGAAATCCATTTCTGAATGCAAAAATGGATTCAACATGCTAAAAAACCCATGGGGCACTCATATTATACAAAAATAATCACTCAAATATGCAGATATAACAATTTCTTGCCGCATTTCGAGCAAAAGTCCCCCAAAAATATTGCCCCCAAAAAAGTAATTTTGTAGAACGTTTAAACTAAGAATTACATTAAATACATTCTAGAAAACATGTCGAAAATTGAATGGTATTAATCAATGGAATCACAACTCATATGTTTGTCATATAGTTCATTCCCATCAATGATTGGAGTAATCTAAAAACTTCCAAATTGCTTTACCCTTACATAAAATACAACATTTGACTGGCAACGATGTATAAAGGAATTGAAATTCAATAGCCATGTATTAGAATTTGCAACTATAATTTAATAGAAGCACAATCTTAAGATTGAATTAAAACATACTTGAATGGAAAATGGGTTGAAGCCCCATGTCCTGAAGCTATGGTTGGGTCCCATAATTTTCTTAGACCATCTGAACAGAGCATAGTACCATCGTAGGATTGAATTAAAACATACTTGAATGGAAAATGGGTTGAAGCCCCATGTCTTGAAGCTAAGGTTGGGTCCCATGCTTTTATTGGACCATCTGAATAGAGCATACAATTAATTGGCAGCCAACTCTTCCTAAGTCACTCTTTTAAGAGATGAATGGTAGTGTGTGTGACTCGATACAATTTTTGGACATGGACAAACACAACAAGGAAGGTGTACATCCCAAAAATTACCCAATGGGTTGAATGGATAATAAATTATTGATTACAAGGGAGTAAAAATAGAAGTTTAGTTGCGAAGTGTAGAAACACCTTTTCTTCATCCCTTGAACTTCCATAAATAATTAAATGGACAGTCTAAATCTACTAATTGTTGCAATTAATTCAATGATCGATATCAATCAATTTTAGGTAGGAATAAATAACAATAGGGTGAAATCACGAAGGTGGGTTACACTTTCGTGACAATCAAGTCTCCAAAATTATGAAAAACATTTTTTCGGCCGAACTATTTTTCGACCGAAAAAATAAACGTCAAATCGAACGGTGCAATAACCGCCCCCTCGATTTGCGTGTACAAATTTGGTCGATCGGATATTTTCTTTTCGGCAATCCGTTTTCGATCGAACAATTGTTCGGCCGAACTATATTTCGGCCAAAAAATAGTTCGGCCGAACTATCTTTCGGCCGAAAGATTGTTTATATATTAACCACACATCGATTTTGGAATGTTTTACAAAAAAATGTTGTCGTTTGCTGTATACTGCTGTGTTGTTGTCGTTTGTTGTATTCGTTGTCATGAGGAGGTCGCCGGGAGGTCGCGAGCACAGCGGACGTGAGCGCAGCTGAGGTCGGTGCTGGGGTCGTCGTTGTGTTTACAATAGGTAAGTTTCTAAACCATATTTGTTTTAAATGTATGTTTGGACTGTTTTAAGTTTTTATTACCGTAGCTTTGGACTGTATGTTTGGACTGTTTTAAGTTTTTATTACTGTAGCTTTGGACTGTATGTTTGGACTATTTTAAGTTTTTATTACCATAGCTTTGGACTGTATGTTTAGACTGTTTTAAGATACCTATTTAGTTTTTCTCCATTGAATCATCCACTGGAGAAAACAACTTCAAGGTCGGTTGATCTTATCGGCTATCACTGCTCTCTTCTAAACAATGTGATAGCCGATAGCCGATAAGATCATCCACTGATCTTATCGGCTATCAACTATCACATTTTAATTTTATTTCCGCTTCCTTGTGTTCTTTTCAGAAGCCCTAGTTTTTTATATGTCTAATCTCATGTATAACCTTGCTTTCTTCCTATCAATTTAATTGAAATTATTTCATGTTTGGCTCTTGCATATCCCAAATCTCATTAATAGCCTTGCTTTAATTCTATCAATTTAATTGAAATTATTTCATGTTTGACACTCGGTAACCCAAATCTCATGCATAGAGTATATTTAATTAAAAATATTTCATGATAGGCTTTGCTCTTTTTAAATTCAAACCACCTGGTTGGAAAAACTCGATAGTAGAAGCCATTCTTAACGAGCCCTTTGAAACCCTCATTCGTCAATGAACCAAATCTCTGCTATAGGTATGTGTGGCTCTATCTTCTCTTCCCTTCTCTCAATCTTATGGCTCCCGG
>ML804129.1:339639-354604 GCA_009831015.1 Picea engelmannii
TGGGGTGAATGAGTTGAAAGGAGAAATGAATAAGATCAAACCTCCTACTTTTGATGTAGAGAATAAGAATGATGAAGATGCTTAGACATGGATGTTAGGCACGAGGAAGTACTTCCAATTGAAAAACTATTATTCTCATGCAAAGGGAAGAATTCCCATCTACCAACTTAAAGGAAAGGAATCCATATGGTGGGATCAGCTGGTGCAAGTACAACGCCTCAAGGAGAAAAATGTGACTTGGAAGGAATTCAAGAAACATTTTGAAAAGAAGTACTTAGCCAAGAGATACTATGACAAGAATATGAAAGAGTTCTTTAAACTTAAATTGGGCAGCATGATTATAGATGAATATGAGAGGATATTTCTAGAGTTGTTGAAGTATGTCCTTTTCATTAAGGATGAGGCAGTCAAGATCCAGAGATATCTGAGTGGGATGCCATCTTTTATCAGTGACAAAATCCAATATGATGATCCCAAGACTCTAGAAGAAACCACAAGGAGAGAAAAATGTTTATATGATCAACAAAAAGGAAAGCATACTTTCCAAAAATCCTGGGAAGACAAGAGGAAGTTTAAGAGGGAGCAGAGGTAGAAGGGGAACAAGCCACCATTTTTTAGAAATAGTCCTTAAGGACAACCAGTTTTGAGAGAGCCCGGGATGTCTAAAGTAGGTGGGCAAAGGCCAAGGCATACATCTATGCAATGTTGGGGTTGTAATGGAGACCATGAGTATAGATATTGTCCTCACAGAAAGGATAGGGTGAGAGTTGTTCACCATTTTCAGCAAGCAGAAACAGTGGAGGACATGGGAAGAAGAGTACCAAGGATCTATGTAGCCCTAGACAAGAAGCAAGTCGAGTTTAAATCGCACATGATTGAAGTTGAAGGTATGATCAATAACCATGTATTTACTATTTTAATTGACTCAGGGGATAGTCGTAGATATATATATATCCTAAGGTAGTGGAAATATTTCAATTACCAAGAAGAAAGCATGGGAAATCTTGGTTGGTGTAGCTCGCTACAGGAGCCAAGAGAAAAGTTGTTGAGTTGGTTAAATCATGTCCAGTGGGCATGAATGGGTTGAGTACCAAGGCATATTTGAACATATTTCCCTTGGGATCGTACGATTGCCTAATTGGTATGGATTGGTTGGACCAACACCATGTCATATTAGGTTGTCATAACAAGGCATTCACTTGGTTGGATGAGGAAGGAAATCGAAGAGCAGTCCAAGGAATTCCCAGGGCAGTTACTGTCCGAGAAATATCAGCAATGCAACTAAAGAAATGTTACAGGAAGGGTTGTCAAATACTTGCAGCCCATATGGGGGAAGCATCTAAGGATAAGGTGTCAAATATGGAGGATCATGCAGTCCTAGAAGATTTTGAAGATGTGTTCAAAGAGGTACCAGGGATACCTCCAAAGAGAGATATTGATTTCTCTATAAATTTAATGCCTGGAGAAGCTCCAATATCAAATACTCCTTACAAAATGAGTACACCAAAGATGAAGGAGTTGCAAATGTAGCTTGAAGATATTATGAAGAAGGGGTATATACACCCAAGTGTGTCACCTTGGGGTGCCCCAGTCTTGTTCATGAAGAAGAAATATGGGACATTGATATTGTGCATTGATTTCAGATAATTGAACAAAGTGACTATAAAGAACAAGTATCCTCTACCAAGGATTGATGATCTCTTCGATCAGTTGAAGGATGCTAGGATATTTTCAAAGATAGATCTCAGGTCATGATACCATCAGGTAAGGATTAAAGAGGAATACATCAACAAGACCACCTTCAAGACAAGGTATGGTCATTATGAGTTCACAGTGGTGCCATTTGGGTTATCAAATGCAACAATTGTTTTCATGTGCTTAATGAATGGTGTTTTCCAAGAATATTTAGACAAGTTTGTGATTGTTTTTTTGGATGACATCCTTGTATATTCCAAGACAAAGGAAGAGCATGAGCATCATTTGAGGATGGTGTTGCAAGTGTGAAGAGAGAATTAGTTGTATTCCAAATTGTGAAAGTGCCCATTTTATCAAAAAAAAATTCATTATTTGGGGCATATCATATCTAAAGAAGGGATAGCAGTATACCCTAAAAATATTGAGGCCATTAAAGGGTGGAAAACACCTAAAAATGTGACAGAAGTCAGATCCTTCATGGGTCTAGATGGCTACTACAGAAGGTTCATTGTCGGGTTTTTGAGAATAGCTCACCCCATCACTTCCTTGCAAATGAAGGGGAAGAAGTTTCAATGGAAAGAAGAATGTGAAAAGAGATTCCATTAATTGAAGCAGTTTTTAACCAGTGCTCCAATTCTAAATATTGCAGATCCAAATGAAGATTTTATGGTTTGCACAGATGCATGCAAAGAAGGTCTGGGTGGAGTCCTTAGACAGAATGGGTTTGTGATATGTTTTGAATCCAGAAAATTGAAAGATCATGAAAGGATCTATGCCACTCATGATTTGGAGTTGGCAGCCATAGTGCACACTTTGAATAAGTGGAGGAACCACCTCATGGGAAAGAGGTTTGAGTTGAGGATAGACCATAATGGTCTGAAGTATTTGTTTGATCATACTACTTTGAATTCTAGGCATAGTAGATGGTTGGAATTCCTCTGTGAGTAGGAATTTGATATCAAGCACATCAAAGGAAAGGAGAACAAGGTGGTTGATGCACTCAACAGGAGATTGCATGAACTGCATGCTACAACCATTAGCATGTATCAAACGAATCTTAAAGGCATAGTTTTTGAGATTGCAAAAGAAGATACACAGTACATGGAATTGGTAACAAAATTGCAGCAAGGTAAAATGCAACAAAAGATAGAAGATTATAGCTTGGAAGTTGATGGAATACTTGTGTACAAGAACATAATTTATGTACCTAGTTCTCACGAATTGAGGAGTATGATCTTGAAAGAGATGCATAATGTTCCTTATGTTGGGAACCCAGGATATCAGAAAATAGTGGTAGTAGTCAAGAGCCATTACTACTGGCCATGCATGAAGAAATAAATTGCAAAGTACATAGCTAAATTCTTGGAGTGTCAAAGGGTCAAGGTTGAGCATATACACTCAATTGGGTTGATGCATCCATTACCCATTCTTGAATGGAAGGGGGAGGTGGTGACAATGGATTTCATCACAGGATTACCCAGAACAAACAAGCAACATGATTCCATCATGGTGGTGGTGAATAAGCTTACTAAAGTTGCCCATTTCATTCCTATGAAGGTTACTCATAAGGAAACTAATGTTGCTGATATTTATATGAGGGAAGTAGCACACTTTCATGGCATACCTAAGACAATTGTGTCTGACAGAGACCCAAAGTTTACCTCAAAGTTTTGGAAAGGATTATTCAAAGGGTTCGAAACAAATATGAACTTCAGCACAACTTATCGTCCTAAGTAAGATGGAAAAATATAAAGGGTAAATCAAGTGATAGAAGATATGTTAAGAATGTATGTGATGGACAAACCTTCTAAATGGGAATATTATCAACACTTGGTAGAATTTTCCTACAATAATGGGTATCAATCATCACTGAAGATGAGCTCGTTTGAAGCACTTTATGGAAGAAAGTGAAACAACCCAGCTGATAGGGCAGTGATTGGGCTAGAGTTTCTCAAGGAAATGGAAGAGAAAATGTTGAAGATTAAGTAGAATTTGAAGGTTGCCCAAGACAGGCAAAAAATCTATTCTGACAAGAATAGAACTCACAAGGAAATTAAAGTGGGTGATCATGTTTTCCTGAAGTTGAAAGCCAACAGAAGTTCCCTGAATTTGGGAAACTATTCCAAGTTGGTAGCCAGATATTGTGGGTCATTTGAAATTCTAGAAATGATTGGACTAGTAGCTTATATTCTTCTATTTCTTGCATGCATGACTATTCATAATGTATTTCATGTCTCCTTGCTCAAGAAATATACACTTGATGCTAATCATGTGATTGATTGGAATGTGATTTAGGTGGAACAAGAAGGTGCTTTACAGGTGCACCCGGTGCACATACTGGACCGGAAGGACAAGAAGCTCTGGAATTGAGCCATAAGGCTAGTAAAGGTCTAGTGGACCTGGTACAAACCTGAGGACGCAATGTGAAGGTCGAACCTCGATTATAATTATGAATGCAATGATGTTTTGTATCCTGGTGAGCCAAGTATTTATAAGTTGGTAGGATTATGTATTGATTAGGCCAGGAGACTGTTTTGTACATTTAAATATTCATATTATTAATATAAAACATCAGTGCGTGTAGATCGACCATGAAGAAAGAGTTATGGGGGACTAAGATCCACTAAGTAGGGAAAGGGATGGGGTTGAGAGTCTAGGAAAGAGGGGCTAAGATTAAGAGCTTAAACCCAAGAGAATGATATATAATTATTATTCTAAAAGCTATAAAGAGGATATTAATTATCCTAAGTTCCTTTAGGGAGGGGAATGATTTCCAAGTGGGGGGAAACGTGCTTCTGGAGAGCCAAGTGTCATCCAAACCACATGCATTTTTATGGGGGCACTCTCACCAGTCTTGGGGGGGATTCTCACCATTCGTATGATACTCACCATTCTCTCTTGGATGACCATGGTTTTTCCCCATTCACGTAGAAACTGAGCAAGCACGCAGTTAGTCATTTTGTCCACCATTGTTGAATTCCTCAACCACTTGAACCTCTGCTACAAGACAGATTTGATACCCTCAATGTACTTGCACCTGTGGGTTTCCTGTGAATTTTCCTGTTAGTACCTTTCCCCATGTCCAGTTTTGTTGTTGACATCACAATGCCCGTGTGTTGAGGAGTGAGAGTGAAGAAACAAGTTTTCAGGCTTGTGAGCAACTCTCTCTAGGTGAGAGAGTGTGTTCAGTAATTGAGCTCTCTTAGAGTAATTCCAATAGCAGCTATAGAACTCCAAGAATTCTCGATCCAACCTGTTGTTGAATCCCTAGAAAGGGAGGTGTAGTAGCCGATGGATTGTGTGACAGTGAAGGTGTACACTCCTGGAGTGGAATAGGCATGTAGGGAATGAGAGTTTGTGAGTTGTGAATTTAAGTGGCTCCTTGGAGGAAATCCTTCATGTTGTATTGTGCAACTTCCTATTGTCCCTGCCTAGCCTAGGAATCCCTTGTCTGTGGAGTTTAGTCTCAGCTCGTGGGTGACCCACTGCTAAGAGTGATGAGCAGTGTGGTCTAAGGCTGGAAGGTTCATGGAAGGTCTGCACACAGTTGGTGTACTTCAATTAAAATATAAGTACCATTTCCAAGTTTAGTTACATGTTGTGTATTTATATATGTTGTTCTATTTATGGGTTTTGCCTGTGATTACTGCATGTATGATTTTGTTGTTATTTCTGCATTATGTTGTGTGATAGAAGAATGTAAATCATCTGTTAATTTGTATGTGTTATTATCATTTTCACATTAATCTTTGTATGAACATAATGTTTATGTTTGGTTAAAAAATGCATAAGATATATACATTATGTATATTCGATCATGATAGTTTTCTGGAGTAGTATGGCCTGACCTGGGTGGCTGGGGATGTCGCAAATTGGTATCAAAGAGAAAAGTATGTTTACTCTGTTTGTTTTCCCAACCTGTTGGAGGTTGGAGGCGTTACAAGAATACCGCAAAAGGTCATCCCTGGGTGGTTGGAACAAGTTCATAACCATGTCATCGTCATGTTTCCAAACATATAGATTAGTAGCAATTACATAGGGTTGTTGTAAAGGAAACAATTGAAAATTACCTTCAACATCGTAAATGGGGTCTCCATTACGACCATTCACATCCCATTTATGTCTCCCAACATGTATGAACTCATAAATATTGTAAATCACATCATTACCTTTATCATAACATGAAGGGCCTAGTACATCCAAGGGTTCCTCTATTTCTTCACTTTCTGAAACATAGAACATAGCATCATCAAAAACCTAGAAAGGAAAATGACTTACCATATTCTCTTCTTCTTGTGCAGGAGGGACAAAGGCTTGGATGACTTAATAAAATGGAGGAGCAAATATTAGCATTTCTTCCTCCTGACTAGCCTCTTCAAGATCTCATTTTTCAATCAAGTCTTTGTTATCTTCAATAGAATCATGGGATATTTCTTGTTCCCATTTGAGAGACTGGTAATCTTCTTCATAAATCTCTTCCTCAAGATCTTCCTTTGGAAATGCATAATATTTAAGGCCTTCGTCCCAAGAATTCTCAGGGTTTGAAGGATATTGGTTAATAAGTTAAGATTCCCTAAGTTCTTATACAAACTCAGTAGTGAACCCTTCATCATCCAGAACCATTGTGAGATTTTGAAGAACATATTCATACATTTGGTAACCATGGTGCCAATACTCAATAAATTTTCTAACAAGATATATGAGAGAAGATATTCACTTTGGATCACAACAATCCTTGATCCAATCTCATGCGTCCAGGGGGAAACAATATATGAATAATGATATTCATACATCTTCGTGAGGTTTTCCTACTTCATATAGATACTCAAGAAACCTTGAAATATGAAGGGCATGAGAACCCCCCTCAAATTTTGGATGGTCACCCAACCATATTTTATCTACTTTGAACTCATTTGGATACCCATGAATACTCTCAAAATTAATGGAGGAAAAAATTTCACGAAGAGCCATAATTCCATCGCTTGGAAAATAGCTCAAAAGGTATCAATGGATTTGCCAAGTAAGTTTGTAGGATAAGGGATTCGGGAAAAATCTTACCAGAGATGTGTTGTTGAGGAAAACTGACTCAATTGTCCCAAAAAATAGTGCCAAAAATGTTATGGTGTAATCTATACTTGCCTAAATCTCAAGGCAATTGAGGGAGATTGGCGTAACAATGGGATATCATATCACTATCACCTCAATAATAAATCCCCTTATTTTAGGAGTAGGAAATAAACTACCCCAAGGGAGGCATCCCCAGTGGCCTAAAGAGATGGGTAAGCTAAGGATAAGGACAATAAAAAACCCCCTCTCACTGGTCACCAAAGTTAAGGGTGTCTATGTCTAAGGAATTGAGGCAAAAGAAGGATGTTGATGTACCTGCCCTGAACAAGAACAATATAGCATGCATATATAATTTCCAAGTACCAAATGATAGTAAAAGCCTCAGAGACGATATAAAATTAAGAAATGAAGTGGCTGAAGTAAATTTTCAGCAATTTATCATTTTACAACAAAAATAGATATTTTGTAACATCCACAAAAATTAGTGCTCATAATTGCAAGAAAATACTATGATAACTTAGCATTTATCAAGTAGATTGTTTAGAAATTATCACAATAAATTCTTAAGTGAGTTAGGTGTGAGTTATGTAGGTATATGCAGCAAATTATTATGGGTTAATATGGTTGTAGCAATGATTTGCAACAACAACAAGTTAACTAGTGCATTAGTCTAGTTTAGAGTTAGTAAAAGTTAGCAAGAGCTTCAAGGATGAGAATTTGAAAGTGTGTTTGATCTATCGTTCAACTAAGCAAGTGGACAAGTGTCTTTCTTGGGCTTATGGAGTCAATGATAGAAGAAATTTAACTTGGGAAAAATAAAAATGATAATGTTTGTCAAAGGAAAGAGGTAGATGCAATAGGTGTTGGCACTTCAAGGCCTTGAGCATCCAAGTCTCTAAAAGGATTTTGATATAGAATAAGCACGTTTAGGCCCTAGCGCACCTTCTTTCCTTAGACTATTAAAATGTATTAAGTAATTAGAGTGAAGCTTCTAGAGATATAGCACTGTAGGGATATACTAGTCACTTCTAAGAAAGGTATACTTGACAAATTAAACTAGTAGAAAAGTTATAGGGAGAAAGAAGCACTTATGTTTCTCCCTTAGGGTTTAAATGAGAAATTTCATAATCTTCAACATGAGATAAGAAAAATTACCACAAGCATTCATTACATGAACATAATGCAGATTTTCTACTTAATTCACCAAGAATAATCAAGTCAAACCCTAGTTGAAGACCTTTCCACGATGAAAATAGCCAAGTTACACCACAAAAAATCTTCCCCAAGAGATGCACCTTAGTAATTTCAGTTGGTAGCCTTAATAGGGGAAAAAAGTTTAGTCCACAATTTTTGTATGATGAGTTATCATAAAAAAATGAAATTATCCAACCATATTTATATGGGAAATCCTAGCTAAGTTACCCAAAAGTTGTGTCTTTTAACAAAACAAAGCCTACATATCAATTTGGCTCTTAAAATTTAAAATTAAATTACTTTTCACAAATAAACCCTAAAGAGGGTGATGTTATCCTTCCAAGGGTGATTTTGGGCCTTCTCAATGAATTTTTGAGGTCATCTAACAAATCATTGGGCCTCCAAAGGCCCTCCTCCATGCCACACATGCTAGAGCTGTAGTCCATCATCTCTCAGTGTCAAACCCTAGCCCTAGGTGACATGATGGGATACTAGGGTGACGTTCAAGTCCTCCAAAGGATAATGTCCAGGTGGGGAAAGGTGGCATCTTATCATATGGGCCTACCAGGGTGCCTCCAAAGGAAACAACCTCTTAATTAACCGTGCAAACAAGTCATCACAATCTTGCCCCAATTTTGGGGTCTCTTAATCCATACTTGGGATTCAAGCCCTCATGAAGGTCCAAACTGATCATCTCCTCATGAATACATGTCCACTAGGAAAGGTCCTGCAAAGGAAAATAGATACTCCCTCTAGGGGTCCATGAGTCACAAGCATCATAACAAGTAAGCCACATCTAATAATCAAACCACCCAAACATGTGCATCAAACCCCCCTTTTCAAACCAAATGAATGCTCAAAGACATTATAAAATTTGTAAAATTTAGGTGTGGGAGGGGTCTCAAGGCATCCTATTCGGTCAATCATACCCCAAGTCCAAGGTGTTTCTCAAGAGAAGCCCATATAATTCATGTGTGCATGTGAAATTGGAGTGGGGTGAAATTCAAGAATGGGGTTCATGACATACAAGGGTTTGTATTGTCTCATTTATGGGTGCCTTTGTAGAGGGTGAGATGCCCTTCGTCCACAATGCAAATGTTTTCCAAGCCCATTTATTGCCATTAATTTATTAAAGTCCAAACACTGGGTACTCCCCAAAATAAAATCAAGAGAGAGGGGTAGCACCATAGTATCACTTGAATCTATAGGTACATAGAGTGTCATATGCATGGAAATAAAGGGACGTCACATGTGTGTACACACCTCAACAAGTGGGACATCTATTTATTGTGTATTTTTCTTTTGCAGGTCTTTGATTTTTTAAGAGGTATCGGTTCATTATTTATCAAGACCTCTTGGGTGAGCATCTAGAAGGTTTTGTGATTGGATTTTATCTTTTTCCATATTCTTTCCCCTCTGGGCCTTTATCCCCTTCTTCTCATAAAATAAGGTGCAATCCCTTCTTAGTTCAATACACTCGCAAATCCCAAAATATAAGGAGACGAAATGGAAGAAGTGTGGAAGGTGATAAGTATGATAGGGAATGGGCGATGAATCTTCAAGGAAACCCTAGTAGCACCCTATTCGCAAGGGTGACCAACTTACTAGGATAACATGACACCCACCAGGGTTAAATAAGGAAAATAGAATAAGATCCAAGAAAACTTTATGAAATCAAGAAATATTCTTTATAACTTGTTAAAATGCTTCAAATACTAGAGTGACACTTACCATAATACCTGAACTCATTACCTCATGGAGCAAGATCCACTTCCTTTTGGGACCAGGTCGGTGTGGTGGATGTTGTTATTGGTGATGTGTAGAATACATCATAAAATGAAGGGGCCCTATAGGGCTATGCTTTTTCCTTCTGGCTCTCAACACTCCATGTCTGCAACATGTGAGCCTCGAGGCATGATCTCTTTATTTACCCCAAAGTTGGGGGTAACAAGGTATACGTGTCAACATGGGAAATGTTGATATGAAGTCAAATTAAAGAATATGTGGAGAGGATTATGTGACTATGAGGATTCTGCAGAGGGATGTGTAGATCTATAGGGAAAATAATGAGAAGAGCATGAAATCGTTGGAGAAGCTACTACAGAGTCTAAATATGTTTCATAGGAAATTCAACAAGGACTTTTTCTATAAGAAAGAAACTAGTGCTATACAAATGACAACATCCAAATCCCATGGAAGAAAGGATGATCACAAGAATGATAGAAAATAAATAAGTATGAGCAAGTATCATCAATCCCTAGCGAAATCAACTAGAATATCTTGTGCAAGTTCAGGGCTAGGCATCATGAAAATTTTGTCTTCTATTGGGAGGTGGAGAAGAAGGCTTGATACAGACATTTTTCAAGCTAAACTCAAGAAAATCAAGCCACCAAAGTTTAATGGTGATCATAGAAAGGGAGAAGATGTTGAAGCATGGCTATTGGAAATGAAGAAATATTTCCAGTTGCATGATTACCCCTCAAGGGTATAAACTATAATTGCAACCTACTACTTGCAAGGAAAGGAAACCATGTGGTGGGATCAACTTAAGAAAGACAAACACCTTGATGAGAAGAAGGTCTCATGGAGGAAGTTCAAAGGATATTTCCAAGATGAATATTTGTCAAAGCATTACTATGAAAGGAAGATGCAAGATTTATTTGAAATCAAGTTGGGAAGCATGATAATGGATGAGTATGACAAGAGATTCTTTGAGTTTCTAAAGTATGTGGGATTCCTAAGGATTATAAGGTAAAAATAATAATATTTCTGAGTGGGTTACCCTCCTTCTATAGTAACAAGATACAATATGATAACTCTAGGACTTTGGAAGAGTCCATATGGAGAGAAAATAATATTTATGAGTAGAGAAAAGGAAGGTCGATCTTCCAAAAATCTTGGAATGACAAGATGAAGGAAAAGAAGGAGCAAAGGTAGAAGGTTTTTAATCCTCCCTTTTTCAAGAACAACTCACAAGAAAAGTAGCAAGGATAGTCATCCCAAAATGAACCCAGGATGGTAGATTCATTTGGGAAAATGCCAAGATAGCAGCCCATGAAGTGTTGGGGATGTGAGGGAGATCACTTGTATAAGGACTACCCTCACAAATGTGAAAGGATGAGTATTTTCCATAATATTCATAATGATGAAATAATGGAAGACATGGAAGGAAACTTGTCAAGAATTTATGCAGCCTTGGACAACAAGCAAGCATAATACCAATCCCCCATGATTGAAGTGGAAGGTAAGATTGATAACCAACCCATAGAAATTTTAATTGATCTTGGAGCTATCCATAGTTACATCAACTCTAACATTGTTGAAATATTTCACTTACAAATAAGTAAGCACAAGAAATCTTGGTTAGTTCAGCTAGCCATAGGGGCTAAGAGGAAAATCAGTGAGTTGGTTAAATATTTCCCAATAGACATAAATGGACTCAACACAAAGGTACATGTAAACATCATTTCATTGGGTTCATATGACTATCTAATTGGAATGGATTGGTTGGAAAAACACCATGTTGTCCTAGACTGTTACAATAAGACAATCACTTGTCTTGATGAGGTAGGAAAACAAGGCAAGGTTCAAGGCATTCCTAGAGATGTACTTGTTAGAGAAATTTCAGCCATGCAATGGAAAAATAATTTATGGAAGGGATGCCATATTTTTTTAGCCCATATGGAAAATGAAGCCAGAGATAGAATGTCAATTATTAAATACCATCCGGTCTTGAGGGATTTTGAATATGTTTTCGGAGAAATCCTAGGACCGCCTCCAAAGAGAGACATTGTTTTTTCGATTGATTTTGTGCTAGGATTTTCCCCAGTATCCAAGACACCTTAAAAAATGGGCACACTAGAATTTAAAGAGTTTCAAATGCATCTTGAAGAGTTTTTAAAGAAGGGGTATATACGCCCAAGTGTGTCACCTTGGGGATCCCCTAATGCTTTATGTGAAGAAGAAAGATAGAACCTTAAGGCTATGTATTGCTTTCAAATAGTTGAATAAGGTCACCATAAAGAAAAAATATCCTTTGCCAAGGATTGATAATCTATTCATTCAACTGAAAGGTTAAAAAATATTTTCCAAAATTGACTTGAGGTCCGATTATTATCAAGTGAGGAAAAAGTAAGAAGATATCAATAAGACATCGTTCAGAACAAGATACAATCATTATGAATTCATGGTAGTGCCATTTTGGATATCAAATTCCCTAGTTTTTTTCATGTGCCTAATGAACGGAGTATTTAGGGAATACCTAGACAAGTTTTTTATTGTGTTCCTATATGATATTCTCATCTACTCAAAAACAAAAGAAGAACATGAGCATCATTTAAGAATGGTGTTGTAAGTTTTAAGAGAGCACAAATTGTATTCCAAGCTAAGTGCATATTTTGTCAAAATAATATTCATTACATGGGGCATATTATTTCAGCAGATGGGATAACAGTTGATCCCAAGAAGATAGAGGCTTTAAAGGATGGAAAATGCCAATAAATGTGATAGAGGTCAGATCATTCATGGGTTTTGCAAGTTATTACCAAATATTCATAAAAGGGTTCTCAAAGATTGCAAGCCCAATCAATTATTTTCAAAATAAGGGAGTGAAATTTGAATGGACTTCTGAGTGTGAAGAGAGATTTCAACATTTAAAAGACATTTTGACAAGTGCACCAATATTAAATATTGTGGATCTGGACGACGATTTTTTCATGTGCTATGAGTCTCAAAAATTAAAATAGCATGATTGGAATTATGCTACACATAACTTGGAATTAGCATTCATTGTTCATGTGCTAAAATCTAGACATTACCTCATGAGGATAATATTTTAGCGAAGAACAAAACACTGTGGTCTGAAACATTTGTTTGGAAAGCCACTACTAAATGCCAGACAAACTAAATGGTTCAAATTTCTTAGTGAATATGACTTTGAAATTAAATATATCAAAGGCAAAGAGAATCAGGTGTTTGTTGCACTCAGAAGAAGAGCACACAAGATGCATATGGCAGCCATGAACATGTATATATCTAATTTAAAAGATAAAATTTTATAATCTTCAATTTCGTATTAGCACTATTTGAAATTAAAAGAAAAATTACAGTAAGGAAATTTGCAACATAAATTTAAATATTATGAGCTGAAATAGGATGGAATCCTCATGTAAGAGGAAAGATATATGTGTCAAATTCAAGAGAGTTGAAAAATATAGTGCTGAGAGAAATGGAAAATGTGCCATATGCTAGGCACCTAGGATATCATAAATCAATTGCAGTTGTAAGAAACCAATACTCTTGTCCATGAATGAAGAAAGAAGTGGTTGAGTACATATCCATATGCCTAGAGTTACATAAGGTGAAGACTGAACATAGAAATCCAACGATTTTTTTACATCCATTTCCCATTCCATAATGGAAGTGGGAAGTAATTATAGTGGATTTTATTACTAAGTTGGCCATAATAGTGAAGCAACACGACTCCATCATGGTGGTGGTGGATAAATTGATTAAGGATACACATTTTATCCCAATAAAGAATACACACAATGTAGCACACCCAACTCCCTAATCCTCTTACGTTGATGGGATGTTCGATTCTCTTTTCTTTCCTCGAGGTAAGTATATAAGATTTCTCTCCTTGGTTTTATTTCATCACTATTTAAGTGAAGACTTCTCTTATCACAACACTTACTATGTAAAATCTTACTTATTCAACCACCAAACTACCAATAAAATACTTCCATGGAGCTTGCTGCAGAAACTAGGGGAATTTATGCCCTCCATTGGATGGTTAGAGCTACTTCCTGTCACCAGATCCACATTCTAGATCGAATCAAACTATTTTCCATTAGAATAGTAGGTTACAAAATCAAAATTTCCTTTCTGATAGTTCCATTATCATGGATCGTTCCATGCACTACTACATATGGGCGGATTATTCCATGAAAATTTTCCACGCTTCCACTAGTTTCATCTTTTTTTTTAAACAGGACAGGATTTTCGTCGATATTGCCACGAAAGTTTGTAGCAATATCCACGATTTTTTTTTTAAATCTAGTCGGGATTTTCATCGCAATAGCAACGAAATTTCGTGGCAATATCGACGAACATTTTGCCTATCTCATTGGTCGGTTTTAACGGCCAGTTGACTATTTGATCTATATATACGTGACTTTAAGAGACTTTGTGACACAATTACTATAGTTGTGACACTGTTCTTGGCTTTTGTTGAGATGTTTATTTTTTCTGTCATCCACCGGTTGAACAAATCCAATTCTCAATCGACATAGCTCAGATTTTGAACTTGTAAGGTTAGTATGTTATTTTTTATTGATGTACTCATTTAACTTGTAAATTTTTGTTCAAATGTCCAAATTTCATTTATCTTGTTTTTTCCTTGATAATATATTATAATATGTGTAGTACCATATTTCATGTCTTTGGGTTTTGGATCTAGTTAGTATATTCTATGGAAAAGGGTATGTGGATTCCATAATATTCTAGTTTTATGGAATCCACATACCCTTTTCCCTTCAATTGTGACTATAATCTCTCTCTCTTTTCATTGATAAAGATATGGAATTGCTCTTGAAACTTAATCCTGATCGGTGAAACCCGAGGCTAAACGTTGTGGTTGATGTGATCGGGTGTGTACATCTGGATGGTGGAGAAAGTGCATTCATCAAATCATTAGGAGATGAAACAAAGTCTCAAAATCCAAAGTGTATTCTTACATTTACTACACGTATAATGCCGGTAACATCAATCATTATTTGTACTTTTAATTAATATATGGCTATTTGTGGATTTGTTTAAAAACAAATAATTTAATTTTTTTAGTTTTGTAGTTAATTGTCACCTCCAACCAGGGGAAATTAGTCACTTCAGAGTTTTTGACCAATCAAAAAACAGAATTTTGAATATTTAAAAATAAAAAAAGATTTTTATTTATATATAAAATTCTCATTAATAAATATTTTTGAAAAATATTATAAAACATTGTTAA